>JASSUY010031392.1:22016-56638 GCA_032466535.1 Forpus xanthops | reverse complement strand
ATGGGATGGGATGGGATGGGATGGGATGGGATGGGATGGGATGGGATGGGATGGGATGGGATGGGATGGGATGGGGAGGTGCGGCTCGGCCGCTTCCACGTGCGCGAGTTAGTCAGCACGCCCCGCCCCGCCGCACGCCATTGGTCAGTAAAGTTTGTCGCCGGCTGCGGATTGGCTGAGAGCGGCTCGGGGCAGCAGCGGTCGCCAATGAAAGGCGGCCGTCGGGCGGCGCGCCCAGGGGGAGCGGCGGACGCGGTTCGGGATGGAGCTGAGCCCTGCGGTGCAGAAGGTGGGTGCGCGGCGGCGGGAGGGGCGCGGACGGAGCGGGGCGACCCTTCCCCTTCTCCCCTCCTCTCCTGGGCTGCGCGGTGCCGGGGGTGGCTGCGCGCTCGGGAAGGCGCGCTGGGCTGTCTCGGTTAACCTGCTCCGCTGCCTTTGCCCCTTGTATCCCTTCGCCTCCAGTCATCTGTGCAGTGCCAACGGCTGCGATGGGCGAGGAGGAGCGGGCAATGCGCGTTCTGAGCGAGGGCAAAACCCATCCCCGCGTCTGCCCAGCCACACTGCATCTGGGTTTGTTCCTATTGCTGTGCAAGAAAGCAACTTCAACAAAGCTTTTGCTGGACAAGCAACTGTTTGTCGCCTAGACTAAGTTGTGTGAGGCTCTGATCACCGCTCTTCTGAGCCTGTATGCTTGGAGGGAGTTGCTGGACTCCCTTTACACCCTCTGGAAAGACTTTGCTCCTTATGCTCCGGCTGTCAGAGGCTTGCTTTCCCTGGGTGGTCCTGGGTTTGGGGCACGGTGTCTTTTGATGAGCAAAAAAGAACCAGAATAACTAAAAGGCCCTCTTGGTATGGCTGAATGGAAGGGATTTTAATTGCTAAATAAAAATCTGTGCGGAATGGGTTGTCAGGGAGCAGCTGCTCCTGTGACCTTACTTGCTGTGCCTTTATCACTGCATAATTAGGAGATGAGTTAAACACCTAATGTCAGCACTTCTCGGTTTCAACATTGTTGTAATCCCATCTCTGATGCCAGATGGCCCTGACTGCATAGTGCCATGTGCCGTGCCCTGAGACTGGCCTCTGTGGCTCTGCTGGGACCTACCTGGTGCTGGATGGCACTGTTTGGTGGGAGCTTATTGAGATGTTTCTTGCCAATGCTGTCCTGGGAGTTCCCTTCTGGACTATCAGGATGGCAAGCTCAGACTGTCTGCCCTTGAGATGTGGCTCCCTCTGCCCTATTGGGTTTGAGCTGTGCAACTGCCGGGTCTGAAAAAAAAACCTATTTAACGAGTTCTGTGGAAAACAGGATGCTCCTTACAGACTGTCCCAGGCAAATGTTGGTTGTCTGGCAGCAGGGCTTATGTCTGCATTGCAATCTGGGTGGCTGGGGCTGTGCAATGCACTATCCTCTGCAGCGCGATGCTCCTGCTCTGTGTCCTGCCTGAAATATATGGTGCTGTGAAGTGGGATGGAGGGGTTCCTTCTCCCTTCCCTCCCTCCTTCTTGTGCCCAGCTCTGCCCATCTCCCCTGTCCCTGCTTGGTGATGCTCTGCTGAGGAGATCTTCTCTGGTGTGTCATCGCTAGAGACTGAGCAACGTGTCCTCTGCCAGAGGGTCCCTGTGGCTGGTAACCTTTTAGGCATGTCCGTAGGGTGCTGGTTGCTGCAGCTTCTGTGTGGGGAGGATATCTTCGGATGCCCCCTTGAGGCCCTGGGAAGCTATCACCAGTCTCTGTGTGGAGGTCAATCCTATAAAAGCGAAAACTGACCCTTTCTCATGGGTAACTGCCCCTGTGTGCTGGTCAGTCTAGTTTTGTCAGACAGCAGCCCAATTGCCGCCTTTCCTAGAGTGCTGCTCATGGGGTTTGAAGTGTTAGAGTAGGTCAAAGCCCTGCCAGCAGCCCCAGGGTAGGGGTACCTTGTAAAGGAGAAGGGCTTAGACATGGGCAGCAAGGAGGGCTGAACATATCTCTGCTGTTAACTATGCTGTAGTAAAGCTGCCACTGCACTAGACCTGTCTGCCAGGAGCTTCTTGAACATCACCTGCAGGGGATGGAGCAGTGAGGCTGCACAGTGGTACAAATGGGGCTTACAGTGTGCCATGAGAGACTTGTGAATGCAGAAACCACTGGAGCCTTTGTGAAACATGTGGCAGGAACCTTGGCTCCCCTTGGTGGAAGTGCAAAGAACAGGATGTTATTTCACTTAAATCTGTGACGTACAGACTGTCTGCAATGGAAGGGTGCAATTCTGCTGTGAGATCTACTCAGAGCACTGGTGTGGGGCAAGAGCACAGGATGCCATCTATCCGCATAATCCTTCTGATGAGCTTTCTGTCTCCTGTCACCTGAGTGGAACTGGGTATATCAGTATTAAAAAAGGAAAAGTCCCATCCAGACTGCCTTTCAAAAGGGATATGAATGACATAATAAAGATAGAAAAATACAGACCCTGGATCACCGTCTAAATAATGCATGTCCAAAGACAAATGGGCGTATTTGCAGTAGACGGCTGTTTAATTTCCTGAATCATGAGAAGGGCACTTTTTCTGGGTATGGGGTGGAATGCTGTCAGATTTTAATTTGGCTTGGCAGTGCTGTGCAACCAGTTTGAGCAAGTTGGGGAAGGCAAGTCTGGAACTCATTAGGGCTTGTTGTAGGGCCCTGAAAATTCGATTTTCAATCACTGTTGGGTTTAATTATTGTTGATGTCTTGCCTAGCATATTATGGGATTCTTTCTGAGGAAATTAAAACAGCATGAGCGGGATGGCATTCTGTTTGGCAAATGGGCTGTTTAGATTAAATTCTAAATGGAGAGTTAAAACGTGAAACAAAGATAAAGCGTGATGGCTGGCATTTCATGTGTTACTGGAGCTGGTTCAGCTGGACCTTGCAGGCAGTAGGATTTGTGTACTGTTCTCACTAAATTCAGTCCATTTTTGTCAGGAGAGGAAAGTAATCCACAAAGCTAAAAACACTGCTCAAAGCCAAGGTAAAGTTTACTCAGTTAATACAAATTTTGGTTCTTGGACTTTTTCTTTCTGCAATTCTTTAGCAATGGGCTTTTGCAGACATCTGAAGCAGACTATAGGACAGGAAAAAGGCATTGCTGCTGGTGTGATAAATTGGTTCCAGTGCGTGCATGAGTCTGGGTGATGTGAGGGGAGGCAGAAGCCTCCCTTCTCTGTCAGCAAAGTATCTGGATAGTTGAAGACTCCTCTGCAGATGTGAATGGGAACACTATTAAAACTTAGGAACTTGCCCTTTTAGAGTCCAAATTGTAGAGCTTTTTACAGTACTTGAATATGCTGGAGACTCAGCTTTTTCATAAACTATGTCCCTTGATCAGTATGTGCAGGGCACTTTGCCTGAATCCCTTACCCGTGATTTCAGCTTGGAATGGCAAGTACTCAAGCAGATGGCTGGCATTACAGAGAAAGGTGGCCCTAAACAATGGGGGCTACGCTCAGAAGTCATCTTCTGCAACACACATCTGAGAGACCTCTATTCTGTCCAAAAACCACTTCTAGGCCATTCAGGCACACAACAATAAAGATAACAAGTGCTGTAAACTGCAGTAAGCGCTCACCAAGCCATTTTTTTAGTTGTTCAAGTGTGCTAGTGCTTGTTTGTGTAAATGCTGTCCATAGCGGTACAAGCAGTTTCACCTCTGCTGTTGAAAGTTGGATCCCGTAATTGGTAATTAGACCACCAAATGTTATCTATCCCTTGTAGATTTCTTTCACGTTCATGCTTTCTGGTTATAGCCTCCACTAGCAGAAGCCCAGGTTCATTATGAAGAAGTGGTGCCTCTTGATGAGCAAAGGGATTAGTCGCTGTGCTGGCTTTTACCTGGCTGATGGCTGGGGAGATGGCTGTATCACCTGGTGTGCCCTCTAAGAGCTGTGGGACTGAAACCCTGCCCAAGAACAGTGCCCTTGAGTTGGAGTCCAAGGGAGGAAGTGCCACTGCAGCTGTCATGGGGAAACAGATGTTGGTCTTAATGAAGAAACCTGCTTAGCACTGAACAAGTATTTATAGCTATGAAATCATAAAGCAGCACATGGGTTAAAGAGCTTATTTTGGGACTTAGACTTGGAGCTGAGCCCCATAAAATACAATTTACAAGTTACAAAATCCCTCTTGTCCTGTAGGGGGGCTCTGGAGTATTTGTTTAGGTTGAGAACTTTTTATTATTTTCAAAGGAAGTACTTTATTTCAGCAGTTCAGGAAAAGAGGTATCAAGATGTCCTAGCTTGATGCCTCATTTAAAGATGGGGCTCAGAGAAAGGGAAAGATTTCAGTGCAGCTATTTGCAGGTTTTGGCAGAACAAGAGTTTCCTGATCCTGGTTACCAGCCTGATTTCTCATACTTTTACCATCTCACCCTCTCCAAACCCTTTGACTCCATCTCTTCAGTTACTAAAAGTCTCCAAGCTGCTCCAGAACTGTTATTTCCTTCTGCAGAGGGTGTGTGCTGGCTTTGAACTCTCCTTCAGTGTCCCTGCTCATGAGTTAATGCGTTAAAAGCAGTTGATACAACTGAAACAAAGCACAGCTTTGACTTGATTACTGGCAAATAAGGTACTGTAAATTGTTAATCCTTAGCTCACTGGATGCAATATCTCAAAACTGTTCAGGGATGGCTCTTTCGAATCCATCAGAGGGGCAAGGGAAAGGAAAGCTGTCCCTTCCTCAGCACAAGGGACTGAGTGGTCCCAGTGAATTCAAAGAGGCACTAGTGGACAGGAGCATGTGCCAGCTGGCTCACTTAAGTCAAATGGTGCTAATAAAAACGCTAGGGAAATGGAGGGGATGGCTGAGTAGTAGGAAATAAGGAAGATGGAAGATGTTTTTCTGCTTAATTGTAGATGCTGTTAGCTTTCAGGCAAGCAAAAATACATGCTTCTAGGAAAGTATCTTCTGCGTGTGCCTGCAATGTTAAAGCTGCATTAAAAAGAAACACTGAAGCATTAAAGCAGCTGGGTGACTGTTTTATACAAACTGCTGTGCAAATATCATTATTAATTTCTAGCACAGTTGTATGTATCTGTTGGAAGCTTTAAATGTTGGAGGTTTACTGCCTTACCTGATAAGAAAACAGGCTAAGTTCTGTTATTTTACATAGTCTTTGGAAAATCATTCCAGATAGTGTTTCAATGGGAAGGAACCTGCCATAGGATGAAAAATCTGTTTTATCAAAGGAACATAGGGAAGCAGATTTGCCCAGCATTGTGGCTGATTGCCTATCCCTTAGCAGTAGTTGAGGTGGCACAGTCTTTCAGCATCTGCAGTAGGGTTCAGGGTATCAACAGCCACAAAATTAACTTGAACTTACTGATTTGCTTTTTCTGAAGACCAGGAAATGTGTTGCTCAGAACCACCTCACTTTATTTTATTCACTCTCTATAAGAAGGCAACTTCTGTTGAAATTACAAAGCTTCAGGGGTGGAAAAAGTAACCCCTGAATTCCCATAACATGTGCTGCCAAGTCTGCTTGGGCTACGAAAGAGCATCTGCAAGTGTCAGCTACAGCCGGAAGTCTGCACAAGGGCAGCTAGCTGGCTCCTGTCAGTCATGTGTCTTAATCCAGAGCATCAGGGTATAGTAACTGATCAGTATTTATCCTAGCTTAAAGTACCTGCCCTGGATTTGGACATTTAGGGTGGCAACACAGACCTGTACCCTAGAGGATGATGTGAACTTCTCAGTAGCTGTCAGAGCTGTTAAATCACTATACCTTGCCTGTTAAATGCTCCATGTCCAAGCTATTTTTTTCTGTCATTCTTGTACAGCTGCATGTGCCTTTTGAGATTTTTGGAATGATTTATGATAGTGACCAGACCCTATAGAAGTGCTGGAGCTGATACAGTGAGGCTGCAGAGCAGGTAGGATGGGGTGGAAGACAGGGATCGGTGGTCCAAGCATGCTTCTGCCCTTTGCTCTGCTGTGAAATGCCTTTGTGTCCTTGGCATGTCTTTAGCTCTCTTGTGTCTTGATTGCTGCTGTGAAACGTGAATAGTAGAGGGGAGAGGGACTAAATCAATCATGTTGTACAGAAACTTGATAGAAGCAGTTCCTGAAGTGCAACGTATAAGTGTACTCACAGACCCCCATTCCTGATGGAAGTTCAGCATCTTCTCCATGTGCTGGAGATGGGGAGGACAAAGTGAAGGTAACTGGGGATTACAATGAGACACTTACCTGAGCACTCTGGAACCCAGCACAGCAGTAGTTTAATTAAATTTGGGCGGGTTCTTCTCATTCCATACACCTATTCATAGCTTTGCTTGGTTTTATAATTAAGACCAAGTGTCTGAAATGCTGTCTTGCTTGTGGAAGAATCTATTCATCTTACTTTCCAGTTTGCCCTTCTCTTATCATTAATTCACACATTGTTAGTGGAGAAAGGAATGCTGCCAACTATGAGCTCTTGGAAGAGCGAGTTATTTGCAGAAGCTCTGGGTATGTTGTATCTCTCATCCTGTAGGTTGAGATCTGTCAGCTCCATTGAAATACTTTTCTCAGATACTGGTGCCTTTTTATTGCTAAAATAAAAGGCAGCAAACTTCTCACTCTGCAAAGTTTAATATCAGTAAGTGCTTCCAGTATTCTGGATGAGACCAACTCATTCATTGATGACTTACATCCTATGGGCAGAATTTGAGATGAAAGGCACTCTTTTGTAAATGATTTTTTTTTTCTGCGAGTGTGATAATTTACATGACTGCTTGCTCAGAATCTGGCAGGGAAATTAATTGCTTTCAGGTCATGGTTACAATAGATGTTTTCTGTCTATGAAAATGAGAAGAAAAAAAACAATCCTTCGCTGTTCTCAGTCAAAATTATAGTAGCAGGGGTGTGTATTAAGAGTAGTTGTTTGCCCTTGCACAAATCTATTCCACTTGCAGATGTTGTCAAGCAGTTCCTTCTAAAATCCAGAAAAGTATGTCTAGCAGAGCCCAGAGTCTCCCTCTCGAGGCAAGCCCTCCTACCTGCCCTTCTGCTGGTCCCATGTATGTTCTGGACAGTTTTCTTCTGTGCTAGTACTGGGAGTTGACTCCTGAGCACACCTGAACCTCACTGGGCATCAAGTGTTGTCAAGGAGGATGTTTGGTCATCAGCAGAAGTGGAGAACTAATGTAATATCCAACATGTAAATCCGTTGGACGAGTTGGTGTGCTCCAGGAGCAGCAGTTGTGCTGCTATGGCCTTTCTGCTGTCTTGTTTCAGTGTCCTTAGTGCTGACGCTGACAAAGTGGAATGAAAAATCCACTTCCCCAGCATCACCTCCAGAGCTGATGATTTTGTACTTTAGTTTGTCCAGTTCTGGACAGTTGTTTAGGTTATACCTAACTGACATGTTCTCCACTGGTACCTTGTGAATGCAGAGCTCAGCCTTCAGCATTGCTGAGTTGCAGGTTTATGGATACCCTAAGGAGTGCTAGTGATAACTGCCTTTGCACTTAAATATATATGCAAATGATAGCCAAATGATCAAAAGGGCCTCATTTAGCCAAGCACCTGTGAGTTCAGATTTGTGAAACTTATATGAACCTTTTGCCAGTGTAGGATCCACTGAAAGGAAAAGTCTTGATAACTTGACCAAGTAATTGAGAAGCTTATTGCTAGTGCATCTGGTTTTCTGCTTGAATTAGGTAATTAAAATAGAGCTGGGACTATTTGATATGGGTCTCTTCTTAGTTTAGAGTGAATATTGCTTAAATGCCCCTTCACTGTGTATAGCTATTAGAAACATTTATACCTTATTTAAGATTCCCAGTAGTTTAAAGAGCAGTGTGGGCTCAAAACTATGGCAGTTCTACTTAGTAGAAGATTAGTGGGCATCAGCATAAGATGTGTTCATTGCTAGCACAAATGTCCTGCTGTGCCTTAAGTTTAGGGCAACCTCATAATGGGCATGCCCCAGGCTTGGTCTCTGTGATGGCTCTGTTCCTGCTGCTGCTGCCCTGTGCCTTTGCAGAGACTAGTCTTTCAAATGAGGTACTCCGAAGAAAGCTTTGAATGCAGCCCCAGGTCAGCCCAGGGTCTCTATGGGGCTCCATGGGATGATCAGCCCCAGGTTGTCTGGCAGCAGATGAGCTTCTCTGCTCTATGGTGGGGAGGTTCATGCCACTGTGTCCCTGGCCATGCCAGAGAAGCCTTTTCTGGCCAGTAGCTGGTGTTACACGTGAAGAGAGTGTTGGAACTCCCTAGTTTTCATCAGGCTGCTGGCCTCTCTCCCTTCCTAGAAGAGAGGCAATTGCATGTATGCTCAGTCATACGTAAGGTAGTTGGGTGCAACACATGATCGTGTCTAAGGAGACAATATAGCAAATTTGCCCTGCTGGACCCACAACAGAAAGGAAAATGCAACCAAAGGCTTTTTGTATGCACAGAGTCTGGTTTTATTCCTGCTTTTAATTAAAACACAGACCTTTGGATGTGTTAAATCACTTAAGCCCAATAACAAAATATTTCCTGCTGCAGCCCAAGTAAAAAGCTTCTTACCTTTAACTGATGGTGGTGTAGTTTTCCAGAGCTTGCAGCGTTCCTACAGCTGTGATACCTTTTCTTGTAAACGCTTGCACCCTCCAGTTATTGAAAGTCCTTAAGGAAGTTTGAGTCAGCTCCCTATTATTATGTAAGCTTAGCTCTATTATAGTCAAGTAATGATGACAAATTAATTGCTTTCTACCCAGATCTGTAAACTCCTCAATTGTGCTGAGCAAATTGGTCCCACCCATGTGAATCTTGTATGACGTTTCCCCTTTTCTTTGTTCAAGTGACTTTCTCAAATTTCGAGTTATTAATCTCCAAAATGTGCTGCAGCTGGAGGAACTCACCCAAAGTGTTCATGTGCCCCTTTTGCTTCACTTAAGCTCTCTTCTGCCCTGGCTGTGATTTACTGAGGTAGTTTATCCAGCACCAAGACTGCATGATGGCCTTCCAAAGGCTGAACAGAAGGGTTTACATGGGTGCTAGAGGGTACTTGAGGGAGGTGAAATGAGGACCTCTGCTCGGAAGGGCTGTTGTGAAGTTGTTGTAACCTTTTGAAAACCAGCTTTTCCTCTCTCCTCCCTAAAAAGGAGGAGAAAACATACTTGAGGTAGTTACGTGACTCCATTGCCATTTCTAGTCTCCAAATAAGGTGCTGTGTAGTAAGTGCTTTTGGGATCCAGAAGCCTCTGCAGAGGCAGGAGGGCCCTTCTCTACCACCCCTTCTGGAGCGGTGGTTGCAATGGCTGGTCCCCAAAGCCCTTTCAGGGATGGAGAGCAGTGGGTGACACATGCTGCAATGCCAGATAGGAATAAGGCTCTTGTAGGGTTATCCCACTCATGGATCTGCTCCAGTGGTACTTGTGCTCTCTGCTGGCATTGAGCACGGCAAGTCGAAGCAAGCAGAGTCCTGCCTCATGTCCCATCACTGTGTGTAAAATGAACTTGTGCACAAGCATGTATGTTCTTTGAGTCTTCAGCAGCCCTTCGTTAATAACTGAATTGACCAAACTTGCCACAACTCTGAACTCTATTTCAGGTTTGTTATGAGGAAGCAACTGCAAATTAAAGTGTCAGCTGGGTTTGTGATCCTTGTGATAGGTCCACACCTTTGCCCACAGCAGCACGGTGGGCAGTGCTGCTGCTGCTGGCCAAAGGGCTGTTTTCTTCAATCTGAGGCTGCCCTGCACTTTGCTGTGGTATGTGGTATATGTGCTGCTAATGGCAAAACCATCCTGTGAGAGGATACCTTGGCTTTTCAGGGCTTTTGTCTTCTTAGGGAGTATGGTCCAAGCATCCCTGATCAGATAAGTGTCTCTTGCTTCAGTTATCATCCTTTTGTTACAATGACTGATTTAGTAGCTAGACCTGGCTCCGCTTTCCTCTTTCCGCCTTGTTTGTCACTTAACCAAGACCCTGGTTTGTTTTGTGTTCTTAATGGCATTGTAGCATGCTTCTGCTGAAGATCAAAATGAACTAATCAAGTCTGTCTTGATGCTGTACCTTGTGCGTAGCTGAAGGAAGATGATGTAAGGAGCAGACAAATAACAAAAGAAAATTAAGCATCACCAACAAGCGCCAGACTCATGATTGTATTTCCCTTATGCAGTTGCAGTAGCAAGTTCTTCAGTAAAGGTGGGTACCTCTGGCTGGTGGGACAGGCTGCAGGCAGTGAAACAAGCCCCCATGGCACATGCTCACTGTATGTGCCTGTGCTAGCTGGTGTGTCTGAGCACGGGCAGGTCTGAGTTAAGCCTATTTTCGGTCTAGAAGCTTGGTCTCCTTGTCTGTAACTTTGACCTGGTTGTTTCTAGAGAACCCTTTGTTGGGTAACACCTAAGCTTAGTCTGAAGTCTCCTCTTGGGTGTATTAAATCTCTGTCACTCAACTGGTTGTGAGTGTGAGAAGCTTCTGCTTGTTGGAAGGATTTTCAAGTCATATGGATGTAAGCCCCAGCATTTCCCCCATGTGTCACTGAGGATGGTTGTCTCACACCAAACTCTATTGTCAAACTAGCTTCAGTAAACCCTCTGGCTGGGGGTCAGCAGCCGAGGTGTGCTGGGCTGGTCAGGGTGTGGTGATGCACAAAAAGAACCTTCTGGAGTCTCAGCTGAGCTGCAGATGGAACAGCCTGGTGGAGTGGGATTCTGACCTGCTCCTAACTTCTAACCAGGGGTCCATCCTGCCATACCTGCTTTAGAAGCTCAGTGCTCCTTTCCAAAGGAGTCCTCAAACTGCAAACCAAGGTGGACCCATGTTTGGGTGTTTTCCTTGTCTCTTGCCATAATAGGCTCTATTTATTTTCCAAACACCAGTGTCTAGGATGGCTTTGCCTTTGGCCAGTGTAATACTGAACCTGGTATTACTGGTGTATTCCTGAGATTGTTCAGAGATGTTTTTGTGGGTAGAATGGCCTCAATTTCCTATCATTTCACTACCGAAGAATTTCCTCTGCACTGGTTTGCTTTCTCACTTTTAATAGCAAGAATGCTATAAGACACAAAGCCAAATCAGAACTCTCAAAATGCGTTGTATATCTAGTCATGGTGAGCAGAATTTGCTTTTCTTCCAAGTGGTTTGTTGACACAGGCCCGTTTTTAAAGGCATTACAAATGTCTTCAAACTCTTCAACTGCAGCATTGCCTTGTTTAACACTGCTGTTCCCAAATGGGCTTGGGCATAGGTGGAGTCTAAGATAGTCAAGGGAGCATTTGTTTCACATTATCTTTCTGGGTTTGGGTTTTTTTTGCAGTGTCTTGTGTCTGTTTTTTAAAGAATTCTCCTTTTATGCATATTTAAGGAGCCGAAGCAGAGCTGTGAGAAGCTCCATATCTGGGCAGGAAGTCCTGCTGACCAGGCAGCCCAAAAAACAGGCAGCAGCGCCTGTTTTGTTTGGCCCCTGCACAGAGATGGAAATGAGTGGCTCAAACCTCCCTCCACTTCTGAGGGAGCAAGGGATAATGCTATCCTCCAAATAGAGATGTGGCTGTGATTTGGGCAGCCATAAGGAAGTGCTGCCCAGAGGGCCCCCAGCTTGTGGGGCAAGACAGAGCAGCAGCTGGTGGTTATGTGCCCTGTCCCTATCTGAAGGGGCTATGTCACCCTTGTTGGACTTGTCTATGGGTCTGTTTGTTGTTCAGCCCACAGTGATGTAGGGCACCACCCATTTGATCCCAGCTCTGCCAGCTGGCAGGCTTTGAGATGCTCATCCTGCCCTTGGCAATGGACAGTCATGACCAAGCCATTGCATGGCGGTGTTCAGAGTTGGGTAAATGTCTAAAACAGATCCAACAGCTTGGAGGCAGAGATCCTCCAGCTAATTGGGGTGATGGGTAGTGCCAGCCTGCTCTGGAAAGCTGGCAGGAGAGTGTTCTGGGAGTGCTGATTCAGTAGGTAGTTCATGGGTTAGATTGAGTAAACATCAGTTACCCTCAATTACACTTGGACCTAGAACATGAACCAGAAGTCATGGTTGGACAAGTAGAATGAACTACCAAGACAGGGCTTCTTAACACTGAAGGAACAGCGTGAAACACTGGGTATGCATATTAAAGTGGAGGTCACAGGCTGGTAATCACCCCAAATGGCTGTGAGCTCCTGCGCTGGCACTTAATTAGGCTGTGAAGTATCAGGCTGGTTATGGGGGTTTCATGTACTGATGCTTGCAACTGATAAGGCTTTTCTCTTTGCTTTTCCTCTTGTACTTAATGAAGCTTTTCCAAATGAGTTTATTTAATCCAGATGTTTGTATCTTAAATAAACAACCATTCACAGTCACTTGCCTATATTCAGCTTCAAACTCATTAAGATCAGAGTCTGTTAAAAAAAAAAAATCAGTTAGCAGGCACTAAACACATGATTCCAGAGCTGGCAAGATTGTGTTGTCTGTGGGGAACTTGAACATCTCTCTTCTGGAGAACTGGCAAGTAGCTGAAGAATCAAATGGCCTGTCTCTCTGGGGCAAGGTGGGGAGCATGTGTGTGTGTGTTAAGGCTGTTTTTAAGATGTGCTTTTATGAATTCCCAGAGTGAGAGGTCTTTTCACTGGCTTCAAAATATCTATAAAAACTGCAGGTGGAAAGAGGTGAAAGCGGAGGCACAAGTGAAATAGCAGTCCCTGGGGCTAAGTGAGCTGAAATGGGCCATTTCATACCCTTTGGGCTGTGCTTCTCAAGGATGAGCAGCCTTGTGTGGAGGCTTGATAGTTCTGTGCAAAAACGACTATGTAAAGGCTTGTTTACCTTAAAATTGGCAAACCAGCACCCAGCTCTTTCCAGAACCATCTGTTCATAAAAGCTTTGTCCTTATTATCAGCACTGGGTTTTCCGAGTAAATGTCTTTTCTAACCAAGTGCCATGAAATAACCTTTTTTCCTTGAAAAGTGGAGTATGAGTTTGAATGTCAGAGGAGACCTTGGGGTGCTCCCTGCAGACCAGATCCCTGCAAGGAGCTTTGAGGAGCCCGGGAGCTGGTGCTGGAAGCGGGATGGGTGGATCTGGGTGGGAGCAGGAGGAAGGAGCAGCTGCCAGTGTCATCAACAGCTTTGTATCCCAGTGGATCTGTGAAGCCCAGTGCTGCTGAGCAGAGCTTAGGGCTGGTCACCAGCTACACTGCCGCCTGCAGTGCCCAGCCACCTATACAGGATCCCTGCAGAGCCCCCTCAAAGAGGCATATAACCACCCACAGCACTGCAGAGTGAAGGAGCTGAGCACATTCCCTCACTGCATACTTTAAAATTAACCTCTGTTCTTTTACTGCTATTGATCCCTCCCTTATAAAATGGGTTTTGGCAAAGACTGCTTATACCCATCCCCATCTACACCTGTGGAAACCTCTGCCCTTGCTGGGAAGGGAGGCAGTGTGCATGAACAAGGGCTAAGGGTTGCTGAGTGGGGAGAGGAGCTGAGTAAGGAAGATGAGGAGCTGATGCTGGAGGAGGCTTAAATAGTCTTTCATTACAAGATCATATGCTGTCATAATGCAGAAGCATATATGGACTAGATTAGTACTGCATATGCAGGCTACAGCCTCTCCAGCATTAGAAACTGTTCTTCTAATGGGCCCCTGTAGAAAGACCAAGGAAGTCCAAGCTGCAGTAAAGCAAGCTCAGCATCAGGTTATGGCAGTGCACTTCCATGTCCCACTGGAGGAAACTTCACTTGCACAGAATCATTTGCAAAATATAAGGTAAATAAAAATAGCATTTTAATGAGACCTGAGGCCACTGTATATGAGATTAAGGTGGCTATCTGGGGTGTGTGCATATTCACTGTGCTTGATGCGTTATCCCCCCTACACTACTTCAGATGTGCCACCTTCTCTTTTAAGGTGAAAACCTTCGTCCCAAGCATCTCTAAATAAACTTGAGCAGGTCCACATAGGCAGGGCTCAAATGGCCTCTGGGAGGTTTGAGGTTTCAGAGGACATAAGACCTGGCTGAAGAAATCATTTGAAGGACAAAACTCAGAATTAGTATTGTAGTCTCAGATAATCTTTGAGGATAAAGCATTTCCAACTCCAGTGTCCTGCTTTTTTTCCAGATGTCGGTGAGCCAGACGCAGTCAGGAAGAGGTGTGCCTTGTTTACGCTGCAGAGGGATGTGCACGGGCTTTGAGCCACATTCTTGGAGGTAATGTCCTGGCCCTGAGGGCCCCTGCCCTGACACTGTTGCTTTAGTCCCGTTGATATTCAGACTCCAGTGACTGTATGCAAAGAACTGCAGAGCACTTGAGGTGTGTTGGGAGGTGCAGAGGACACAGTCTCTGGCTAGGGCAGCTGCTGAGTTGGGGAGATGCTCATGCTCCCTGCTGTCCATCCCCCTCCCCTCACTGGTCCTGCTTAAACCAAGCTGAGTCTCTCATGCCTGGAGTTTGGGGTTCTTTTCCACTTCTGCTACCATTGTTCCCTCCCTGAGAGTTGACTATCTGTGCTAGGGTGGTCACAGGTCTTGGCAGCAAGCTATGGCATGGGAACAGAGAAGGCTGGATGAAAGATGGCCCATCTTGCAGAAGGATCTCACCAGACACAAGACCATCCCTGCCACAGCACTGCACAGCTGGTGCTGTTCAGTTGGATGCTGGGAAGGAAGCATGTTGCCTAAGCTTCTGCACATGGCTTACAAGCCACTTGATGCCCTGCATAGTATGTATTCTGGAGCATGGATCTCTGTGTACAGTATCTTCTGCGTGCCACATGCTGCCTTCCCAGCTGTCAGACTGTTTAGAAATCAGTTTGTGAAAACAAATACATCCTTGCTTGTTTTGGAGGCAGAGAAATGATGACCAAAAGGACAATCGTGTCCTGTTGGCAAGAGGTGTGCCAAGAGCCTGGCTGCCACTACTGTCCATGAGGGCTTTGTGGGTGCAGAGCTGGCACAGTGAAAGCCCTTGATGGGGGAGCAGTGCTGTGTTCTGCTTGGCAGGACCACAGTGGCTGTTGCTGATGGCCATCCTGAGCATCCAGATGGCTGAAGTGCCAGGAGTGTCTTGTTATTTGACACTTTATTTTCTGTTTTTCCACCTAAACCCACTAACTAAATAGCCACCAATATCAGTAGCTGGTGGGGGCCAACCATACTGGGTGTTTGGCTCTGGGCAGGGGCAGCAGGCTCCTGCCCTATCTGCTTGTAAAACCCAAATGGGAGAAACAAAAGGGGCTTTGAAATAGAAGGGAGTTACCCAGATGTCATTAATTAAAAGAGAATTGGTGCCCTCTGAGGCTGTTTTGCAAAACACTGGACTCATTTCTATGAGCCTGGAGAGCTCCTGAATGCTGTGGGACAGCCAGGTCCTGTCACAGTGGTGCATGGGGCGGCCTGAGGTCTTCAAGCATGCTGCTGGCAAGCTTCAGTAGGCTTCACTGTGGAGCAGTGTCCTACAGTCTTCAGTTCCCGAGATCAATGCCTCAGCTGTGTGGAAATCCAAACTTTAAAATACATTTGGTTTAATCACTACTTTTTTAATTGACTTAAAGGCTGGTTTGAGTACTGCTTATTCCAGGATCCTGATGACGTACTGGGGTTGCGTAAGAGTTACTTTGTCCTTTTTGCTGTTAGCATTTGATTAAAAAGCTGTCCAGCAGAGAGTGGCCTTATAGACTTAGCTATAAATCATAAAGATATGATAATTAAAATGATAGACACTTAAGTATCAGTTCCTTTTAGCAGTCACTTTTGTAATGGTATGTAAAGCTTTGTAAAAGGTAGTGTTAGTACTTCGCTGTTGGAGACTGGTTGAGGATGGGAGACACAGTGATGCTTGCAGGGCTTTCAGAGTTCATAGGAAGTGGCAGCTTCCCATGTTGAGCTAGAGGCAGCATTATATCAGTGGTGCTGCAGCTACTTTTGCTTGGGGATGGGGTTTGTGGCTTTCTGCTCTGCCACTGCCAATTCCTATTAGGAAAAGCTGGATATGAACTGACAATATGTACTTGCATCCCAGAAAGCCAAACATATCCTAGGCTGCATCACCAGCAGTGTGATCTCTGTACCTGGAGGAATGTGTCCAGCCCCCAACACAAGGAGGATATGGACCTGTTGGAGCCCACATGACACAAGTCTTATGCCATAACCCTATTTTGTATTTAACCTTCGGAAGAGGCTGAGACATCACTTGATCGTGTGCCTCTTATGGGCCAGCTCTCATCAAAAGCATGATTTTGCTTGTCACCCACAGGAAGATCTGCAAGTCATGCAAATGCAGCCAGGAGAATCACAGCCTGAGCTCTGATCTGGAGGACGATCGGAAGATTGGGCGCTTGCTTTCAGACTCCAAGTATGCCACACTCACTGCCCGGGTGAAAGGAGGTGATGGCATTCGCATCTATAAAAGGAACCGCATGATCATCACCAACCCCATCGTCTCTCGGAAGGACCCCACCTTTGACACCATCACATATGAGTGGGCTCCACCAGGGCTCACCCAGAAGCTGGTAAGATAATCCATGGTACGTTTGGTGGGTAGTTGTTCTTTAATGGAGATTGTAATGCACCTCTGGAATAAAGTTATCAGGGGAAAAACAGTAAAACATACAACTTGTCTGAGAGAGCAAAAATGCACGTAACATTTTGTATTTTGGAAAGCCATGTAAATAACTGGGATAGATAGGAGAGGGCAATGGATTGCTTTGGGGGTTTTATAGCTTTGCTTACATTTCTACAAGAAGCCTTAATGGGTTTTACAACTAGAATGCTCACTGCTTTGATGAAGCTCATGTCCAGTAAAAACATTGCTGTGGAGAGATCCCATCTCTGCTGTCCTGCTGCTGGTACAATACCTGCACAGCCCATTCAGGCATGTGCCTGCTCCAGAGCCCGGGGCTGGATGTGGGAGCAATTCTGCCAGGCCACCTTGGGGTGTCAGGGCTGGGGTTTGGTCCTTTTCCTGGGCACCAAGGAGGCAGAAAGCTGTGCAAGATGTGGGATGTGCACAAGGACAAGAAGTTAACTCCAGAGGTGGAGGTACCTGGGACACTTTTACTAACCTGGAGGCCTTTTCAGCAGACACTTCAGGAGATTATGCTTCAGTCTGCCCCAGAAGTAGAGAATAAATCAATGTGGAAAAAAGTAATGCTGCATCTACATCCAGTGCTGTGTTTATAAATTATTCTGTTATAGAAATGGGCTTTAATGATGATAGCAAAATAATGGTTGTCTTTAAAATAAATTATTTTTTCTTTGGTTGATGAGGTAGTTATTAAAATCTTGCACTTAAAGCAGGCCTGGCACCTCAAGCTTATTAACCAGGAGTGCAACTACTGGTCATTTGTGCTGCTGTAAATCACAGAATAGCTCTGAACGCCCCCAGAATGCAGCTTTGTTTGCTGCTGAATGCTGTATCACCTCAGCCCTGAACAGCTGTCTGTAGGAACACTGAAAGAGCCAAAACAGCGTGCTGACAGCACTCGACTCATGGCTTAACTGCTTTGTAATGCTGTTCTCTAATTTCAGCTCAGATTTGCTGGGCAAGCAGAGGAATGGGAAGGGAGGTTGAAGTTCTTGTGGTGGTGGGCAGTTGTGTGGTTGTTCTTTGGGACTCTCCATGTCCTGCTCCCAGAAGAGCATCACTTTGGTAGAAAACATCCTCCTGCAGCAGCCCAGGCTGACTGAGCAGAGCATTGGGCATGGAGCCCCTGTGCCTAGGGACTCTCCAACAGCAGCCTGTCCCTATTCCCAGCAGCCTCATGGAGCTTCCTTCCGTGTGGAGCAGGAGCATGGAAACTCATGGTGCCAAGGTGTGAGAGCTTGGAGAAAAGTGAAGCTGAGCTCTGTGGCTGAGAGCATCCTGCCCACAGCTCCTGCCAGCGTGGGCATAAACTCTGCCCATTGCTGCTTCCTGAGGAACCTCTCCCAGATCCAGCACTGAGCTGGGATCTTTTTCCTTGCAGCTAAACATAGGCTGGTCCAAATAAAAGAAAACATTTGTGTTCAGGTTTTGTAAAGAGAACTCAGGGTAAGAAAGGCAGAATAGGGAGTGTGGCCCCTTGCTGAGGGCTGGATCTGAAAACAAGCCCCCCAGCCCCAGCTTCCACCCAGGCAAGTAGTATTGCTGTTCAGGAAGGAATGGAAGTGTGTTTTGCTGTCTGGAAGTGTTAGCCAGCAGAGCACTTCTTGAGGGAAAGTATTTAACTGACTTTTAACTGTATTGTGGTACTAGAGACATTATATATTACACTGCCATTAGTGGACAGCTTTTGCTCTTCAAATTAAATAGTTTAAAGCTGCTGGAAATTGCAACCAGATTTTTTTTAAGAATTGAAACCAATGTGAAGTTGCAGCTTCAGGCCCAAGAGACAGACTTGTTTCTTCTTCACTCAGTTGCCTCACCCCCTTGGAAAGGCTGACTGCGGGTGGCATGAAGTCTGTATTGAGAATGCAGCTGGGACCTGTGGTGCTAATTGGAGTAGACCACTGGGCTTCAGTGAGGGACAGAGAACCCCATGCAGCTGACTGCCTGACTGTTTAATTGTAGTGCTGCTGCTCCTAGCCTCCCTCCCTTCCCTCTGGTAGGAGCTTGCCTAGCAGGAATGTTTGTTTAACCGGTATTTGCCTTCCGCAAGTCCCAGCGGGAATCAAGGAGCTCATGAGGGATAGGGAGAACAATGATGGCACTCTTCCCATCCAGCCTGATCATTAAGGCTGCTGCCCAGACTGGGATTTATCACAAACCCATGTTTCACAGCTCTGAGCTGGCTGCAGTGCTGTGCTGCCAGCTCCTTGGGACAGGGTCACTTCCTTGCTGTGAAGGATGCCCAAACTGCAGTTCCTGGGCTGCTTTCTTCTTCTATGGGGCTGAACCCCAACCATAACCCCTTGTGGGTGCATGTTTGGGGTGATCCCTGTCCAGTGAGGGCACTGGGGAGCCTGGCAGCTCCCCCACCCACTGGGGCAAGCTCCCCCCCCTCCGGATGCTGGTAAAGGGGCAGCTTAGAGGGTATATGCTTCATGAAAGCTTTTGAACTCCTCATATTGCCTGGATGGGCTAGAAGATATCTTAGTTCAAGTAAACAACATCCAGGAGCTTTGTAGATAGCCTTGATGAATTTTGGTCTGAAGATCAATTTGACAAACTTTCAGAAGCGATGCTGGATGTCAGCTATTCTCAGGATAGTTTGAAAGGGATTTGGGCCAAAAAGCTTTGTGCATAACTGACTCGCTCCAGTGGCTTCCTTCGGAAGGCACGCTGGAAACTTGGGATTGTTTTTAATATTGTTGTCTTGAAGTGGATGGTCCAATAATAGGAGGAAGTTCAGAGTGTGTTTTCATTAAGCTATGCCTGGAGAAGCTATGAAGTAGATATTCAGGGTCTTTGGGGAAAGTGAAAAGAACAGATCATAAAATATCTGATGTGCAGTAGTTAATTTTGAGGAAGAGCATTTTAGATTTTCACTGTTATCTGCACTAAGGCAACAGAGTAAAGCATTTCACCATAGTGATTCATGCAGCAGCAGAAGAAACAACTTTTCCTCATCCTGCTTTCCCTGAGGTATTCTGTGGATGTTTTATGACATTGGCAATTATAACCTTAAGCATTCTGTTGATCAGTGAGTGAAATCCCACCATGTTTCTGGGCAGATATCACTCTGCCACTGAGCATTCCAGGTATACTTGTAAGAAAGGCTTAAGACTTTGCTTCTCTCTCTTGCTTCAGTACAGATGTTTTGTACTGGCAATGGAGAATCTGATGCCAGAGTGGAATGAGGTGCTTCAGATGCATGTGCTGGCATGGTGCTTTCTCATAGTGCTGGTAGAAGTGTTCATTAGTCTTGGCACATTTGTAATGGATTAAGAATTTCTTCCATTAAGATCCTACTGTGCTACTACTCTGCTAGTGCTGTTGCTGCAGCTGCACCAGGCCAGTGCAGACTACGCGGCATTTGCTGTCCTGAAGTTGTGTTATACAGCATTGAGGCTTTGGTTGTTTTTCTTTCCAGTTGTTGGATACTACCAGCAATATCCTTATTTTATAGGGCAGTGCCCGTGTGAGGCCTGGGAGTAACTGTTGGGAATTCTTCTCTCTTGCTTCTGTAGTTCCTATTAGGATTTCTCACTTCTGTGAAAGACATCTGTGCACCAGATCACTTCTACAGCATCCTGTAGCTCTCTAACCAGCTATTCCCAAGCAGCACCTTCTCTCATGTGCTTCTTCCTCCCCTGGAAAAACTTATGGATATCAATCCTGCCATTGCACAGAGGCATGATATACTGAGTGTTGATGTGTAACATACTGTGCAGCAATGTTAACATGCATGCTAAGAAATAGGGAAGAAGCCCTGCCTCCATTTAATAATTTATCTATTGCTGCTGTGAATCTTCAGGCAGAAATCTTGCCCTGCAATGATTCTATGCAGCTGAAAGTAGCTGAGGCGGAAGGTGACTTTGAAGTTCTTACAGATGTGATGAGCTGTTTGGTGCCGTGCAGATGTTTCTGTATTGAAAAGACCAAACTGACTTGGTCTATGCACAGTAAACAGTTAATCGCTTCTCTTCGGTTTGTAAAATTCAGATTTCAAATGCTGACCAAGTCAGAAACAAATCTAATGCAGATGGATGCTGGTCTTTAAAGTGGAATGGCAGAGTGCCAACTGGCTGCCCCTTAGCTCTTCACACTACAATAGGAAAAATGCCTTGAGTGGGAACCTCCCTTCCCCTCAGTACCAGGCCAGCAGAAGTTAACTGTACAGACCCTGCTGCCCTGCAAGTGCTAATTCACCGTGGGACAGACCTCTTGCAAGATTAGTTTAATCTGCTTTTAAGACAGTGGCTAGTAGCTAGTTGAGCAGAAGGCTTTATTTTTGATAGCTTCTTGGTATTTACTTTCCATGTTGCAAGGCATCAATGACCAAGTACCTTCCCTTTACTGCACAACCAACAGTTGTGCAGCATTGGCAGCTCTCGGTGTTACAAACCAACTCAGCTGCTGACTTTTTTTTTTTTTCTGAATTCAGATTCTGGTTGTATTGGATAAAAGGGAAGCTTTTACTGTACAGTATGCTTCATGCAACCCATGAGGGCTGCGGGGCATCTTGATGCAGGCTCCAGCCTGCTCCTTGGAACATTCTCTGTACTGGCACAAGGCAGTAGGGAGCTGCCTGATCTTGGGTTTTGATGTTCATAGATTTCTGGTCTTTTCAGCAGCCCGGGATAGTGGCATGCTGATGCCAGTGAGGGATGGTGTGTTGGGATCTGGGTGTAAAACTAATAAAGCAAGTCTTCATTGCTTTCCTGAGGAGTTCTGGAGGGTTTGTTTGGCTTAAAAAAAAAAACACACATACAACCAAAAACTCCCAAAACAACCAAAAAATGAAGAAAACTCCAAACAAATCCAAGCCCCACCCAACCTGTTTTCCGAGGATGAAATGATTAACGGTAGCTTGGCTACTACTTGCATCTGAGTAAGTTTAGCCTTTCATTCCTGAAATGTTAGCAAAACACAAAGGGAGAAAGGAAGGACCATATTTCCTGCTACTGCTCCATAATGTGAGCAGAGCATCTGTTTGCAAAGCGCGATGTGTGTGATGGGCGCTTGTGCTTCCCTGCTAAAGGTGTCTCAGTAACCATTGGTGCTCTCGCCATCCCAGGCCATGCAGTACATGGAGCTGATTCCAAAGGAGATGCAGCCCGTGGCAGGAACGGAAGGGGCCTACTACCGCCGACGGCAGCTGATGAGACAACTCCCGCTGTACGACCAGGACCCGTCCCAGTGCCGTGGCCTCGGCGAGGACGAGCTGAAGCTGATGGAAGACTTTGTGAAGAAGTACAAAGCAGAGGCGCTGGGCGTTGGGGAGGTGGCTCTGCCGGGCCAGGGCGGCATGGGGAAGGAGGAGGGGAAGCAGCAGGACAAGAGCCTTGCAGCCAGCAAACCCCCCGAGTCCACCAACGGGGCCCTGGAGAACGTGCCTGCAGGAGGGCAGTATGTGAGTGCTGTGGTCCATGGCGGTGGGATGGGCTGGATGGGGTGTCCCGGCTCTGCTTGGAGCTTGGGGAGCTTTCAGGAAACAGCTTTGGTCTCAATTAAAGCGGAGGAAAGATTGCCTCAGCCCGGGATGTGTGTTCCTTGTTCACAACACTGCTCTGGTGCTCTCCTGCAGAGCTGCTGCAGTGCTTTTTCAAGCAACTGAAGCAGTGCTGCAATGCTCAGTTGCATCATGGCATGTTTTTTGTAGAGCACAATGAAAGACCCTACTGAGAACTGTGTACTTGTGCCAGTCCTGCCTTCACAGGGGTGAAGAGGGCTGGTTATAACCTCCCCTTCACCATCGTCTTCCCTCCACAGCAAAAGCTGTGCTGAACCACCAGGGTAAGTAAACCCTCTGTTAGATGCACAAGCAGTGATTTTGACTTTGGATTCTTGGCAGCTCTGAAAGATTGGGCATGACACGGCCCCGGGTGTTTGTGAGTCAGTAAGGTAGTCAAGACTTTTCACTACAAGTCAGTGAGTGTTTCCAGCTAGGCATCCAGACCAGAGCAAGTGGAAAGACTGCAAGTGACAGGAGGTGGTGGCTGCCTCTAATTAATGCAGAGCTGTGAACATGGAGATAGTGCTTCCAGGGCTGTAATTGTAGAAATTTGAACAGATGTCCCTGGGCATAAAAATACTTTTCCACAGGGAAATGATTGAGATTCCCTAACACCCTTTCAGATTTATATTCGCCCAGCACTGTCTGGAGTAGCCATTGCGGTTGCTGAACAAATGCTTATCATAAAATATGGTGAGAGAAAATATATCAAACTGTCCTTTTTGAGGGTGACTTGCAGCAGAGGTTTTAAGGCTGTAAAAGAAGAATGTCCGAGGGTTTATAAGGCAGATTTTTTCTTGCCATTGCTGCACGGAGACTGTAACATGTTCAGAGCAGTTTTCAATTTCATTCCATATTGGGTAATGTATCCCCTCTGCTATGGCCTTTTCTACTAACATGCATCTGACTTTCAGAGTCCAGTGATACACTTAAAGGTTTTTCACCATTGCAACAAAATACCAAATCAGGCAAAAAAAAACTAATCTAAAAAATAAGAAAGGAAGGTCTCTATTAAGCATTTATTAATAAAAGTTAACTTAGCAATGAGGGTTTACTTACACTGCAAGTTTGTCCTTCCAAAATTATATACCTGTGACGATGTTCTCCTTAGTTTTAAAGCACCATTTTTTTCAAGGCACTAGCTGAAAAATCAAACCACTTCAAAAGCAGTTGTGGAAGATCCACTTTGACCAATGCATTGTGCAGTTCAGTTTACAGCACCTCCATGGAGTGCTGTGGTTTCTTGCTGTACTAAGGCTTCCTGCTTTCCCCTCTAAGAAAACAGTGCCCATTTTGATTTGATCTCCTGTGTGGGAATTAATGCTGCTGACCTGATAGGACTGGACTGTGTCCCAAGATCTGAAGTGCGCTGAACTTCCAGAAGGTCTGCTGGGTTTCATGAAACTGCAGTGGGAAAGTTCTGCCATAGAAAAATGAGACAGATAGCACTTTACTTTGCAATATGTGTAAGGCTGGAAGTAGATGTGAGCGAAATGAGCTATATGAAGACTGAGAATAGATGTGAAGGAATTGAGAAATGAAGTGCATAAAGCCAGTGATACTGGAGGCTTTAATGTTCTCACTGTATTCAGGGTTGAAATGTACATCAGCACACTCCAAAACAAAAACAACATTACCTTTGCTCTAGAAGAGAATGAACCCAAAAAGCACCAAAGCTGCACCAGGAAATAAGCTGGAATTTCCTCAGGTGTTTGTGTGGTCCCTGTGCTAAAGCTGTTAAACCTCTTATTGCACACTCAGGCCAGCTGTGTTGAAATTGGTGTGTAAAAGCAAACATACAGGGCCAATGTAAATCACCATGAGAGAGGCATCTGAGCTCAAACAGCTTTTTGAACTCATCTCGGCTGCAGAAAAGGGGCCCCATCACTGCAATAAGTCTGTCCTGGGAGCTGAGTGTTCTCCACTGAGCATAAAATCATGTTTAACCCCCTCAGAACTGGAAAGTCTTCTGATATTATAAGCAACTGTGTTGGAATCAAAAAAATCTGAAACAGTTGATCAGAATTAGCCATTGTCCCAAAAAACTTGAGGCTACCAGTGTAGGGAGTTCTCTGGGGAAGCCTTGTAGCATCTGGGGCACTCGTCCTGTGGGAGCTGGGATTGCAAAGTAGCTGCTTGTGGAGAGAGTGAGTTTGGAAAAGCTTAGGAGAAAGGGACACTTTCTTGGCGAACACCTCTGGTTACTCTGCTAATAAAGTCTTCACTCCTCTCCTTACATGATGGAGATGTAAAATACGTACCAGGCTGTAATGCCATCTTAAATTTGAAGAGCCACTTTACTCAGTGTAAATGGCAGGGTGGTGGAAGTTGTATGATGCTTAGGAAAAGCCCTAAAGAGCCATAGAAAGAAACAGCAAAATAAGTTGTTTTTCTAACAGTTCTTGTTGGCAAGAAACTTGAGCTAAGTGTTGGAATGCTGTGCTTGTTTGTTCTCACTGTTAGATCTTTCAAGATAAGCAGGGCCGGGATGGATGTCTCTGGTGGTTTCTCCTCAATGTCACCCCTGGAGGCAGCTGCAGGGTTGGGCTCTTCTGCCGGCACTTGCCCAAATCTGGTGCCTTGGGGAGGTATCAGGGGTGTAAGGAAAAATATGGCCTCAGTCCCATACAATGGGTGCAGCATCCATTGGTGCTCATCTGCCCCCACTGCCAATGAGGCTGGTGTACCAGTAGTGCTCCACAGTGAGCACAGCAGCTCATGTACTTGTTCTCTTGTTCATATAGACCAGAAATAGCATGGCTTCTCCACCACTGAGCTTATTCCTTCATTGGTGTGGATCTTGGGAGTACTTAGAAATGCATCTGAAGCCCTTTGCAGTAGAAGGAGTGGTGTAAGCAGATATATCCCTTTTCATACTGGTGGAAAAGCCAAGCCAGGAAACATTTTGTCTCTCTGTTGCTGCCTTCACTAGTCATACTGAATTTCCTGGTAAAATAAGAGATGCCCATCAGCACGGTGGACCCACTCCAAGGACCACAGAGCAGCTAATGAAAATCCAGACTGAACCAAGGAGGAGGCAATAGCAAGGCATGCTAGAAATAATAGTAATAAAAAGTAAAGCCACTTGGTGGGTGTAGATAGGCCTGTAGCCTTCTGTTGTGTAAAGGGCAAAATAAGTTTGGGAAAACTCCGTAGATGTAAGGAACGGTCTCTTTGGCAGTCAGACTGTGAACTAGCAAAGGGGTGGATGTGGTGGGAAACTTGCCTTTGGTTTGACATATGCATAGCTCACAGAGAAGCCCCACTCCCTCTGTGCCCCAGAGAGGCTGTTTCTGCTGCTACTTTACTGGGGTTGTATCAGGGAGGATCTCAGGGGTGAGTTTCTCAGTCTGTGGTGGCATCAGGGTGGTGTTCCTCAGGTTGTGGACCACAGCTGCCCTGTGCAATGTGCCCCTCTTCTCTTCCTGCCCCATCCCTGATGTTCTCCTTCAGCTCAGGAAGTGTTATTTACCTTCTGGTGGGAAATTTCTTTTTTGTGTCTCTTCTACCCACCTTTTAGAAGTTTGTTGGCTTCAATTGGAGCATTTGTGAGCAAATCCATCATCTAAATACAAGGAAACTCCCAACCCTGTGCTGCCTGGAGCATGCTGGAGGGAGGACAAGGCCATGCTAATAGTCTGGTTGGGCACAGCGGCTGAAACCACAACACATGCGACACGCAAACTGCTTCACACTGCATCTTGGTTTCATAAAAGCCTTCATCAGACTGCTAGTGGAAGTCTGGACTTGCAGCCAAGGGCTCTGCTGGAAGAGACTCCAGCCGCTACTTAAGAGTGTTTTGTTTAGGGAGTGACAAAGCACAGACTCCAAGTTGTTATCCTGACCTGGACTATCCAGACTTAAATAGGAATTTAAATAACAGCTCATCAACTGTCAGCCTCCAAGAGAAGAGCTTTAAAGCTTGCTCTAAGCTAATCGCAGGATCTCTCTGCAGGCACAGATAAGAGTGTAAGCCCAGTTGGCCTTGTGTATAATGTGCATAAATGTTAATTAATCTTCAGATTAGCCAAGTCTAATAATTGGGCTCTTATAAATTGAAAGCACTGTGCTGAAAGTGACATCTGCCTTACACACAGATATATATATCAAAACACAGTGAGAAAAAAAAACAAGTCTCTAATCTCTATGCAAAGTAACATCTTTACCGTGCTGCACTTCAGCACTACAGGATGTTCTAACTCTGAGATCCTTGGCATTTTGGTGATTTTGGTTTTCACCTGGGAGGAGGGTCCCAAAGGCCTGACACTTAACTGACGGTGGGCAGTGCTCTTCCTGCCTGCCTGGATCTGGCTGTGGACAAAAGTAAGAGTATTCCAGGGGAAGGCTAGCCAATATGTATTTATAATGACTTCAAATCATTTTCCATCTTGATATCTGTCCACTGGACAAAATGTTTGCACAGGAGTGAAGTGGTAGGCTGAGAGGTGTTGGTTCTGTCGTCTGTGGGTGCCCTGTGATGCTCTGTGTTTGAGTCCTACTGCACAATCAAGATGTTTTCCCAGCGCTTTTCTTGAGCTGCAACCATTGCTTTCTCTTCAGTTTAACATTTCCTTGCTCTTCCACCTCAATGCACTGTTTCTGTAGCCTCATTTCAGGCTGGTGATACAGCTGTGATGTAGGGCTTTGGTACTTTTAAGATTCCGTTCACAGAACAAGAGCTCAAATGAAAGCAACCAAAGTTACACAACTTTGCAGTCCTGGAATTAAACACTTTATTTCCACTGTCCTCCTTGGTGCTGTGGGATGTTGAGCAGGGGCACCACAGGTCCTCCAGGCTGTGCAGAAGCAGGAAGCATTAAGGATGCTCTTGGAGGGTGTGATGTTGTCCTTTGCTAACCGTGCTTTTAACCAGCTACATGGTCCATGCTCACTCCACCATCTCTGTTGCAGCACTGCGAGACTTGCAAGCAAGCAGTGCCCGAGGACTGCCCAGTGGTGTATGCTGACAGGGCAGGCTACTCCCGGCAGTGGCACCCGGCGTGCTTCGTGTGCTGCCGGTGCTCCGAGCCCCTCGTCGACCTCATCTACTTCTGGAAGAGCGGAGCTGCCTGGTGCGGGCGCCACTACTGTGAGAGCCTGCGGCCGCGCTGCACTGGCTGCGATGAGGTAGGGACCTGCTGCTCCCTACCCTGTTGGGGTCTTGGTGTGGGTTAATTCAGGGCTTCTTAACCTGCCTGCCTACCTGTGCCTCCTGAGGTGCCTCTGGAAGCGGCATCCTTCTGGTGCTGGTCACCACGCTGCTGTGGAGCTGGAGGTGTCTAAAGAAAATGGGGCAAAACAGTGATATTAATGATAGTCTCAGCTGGCGATGCTGTATCTATCTCAGAGCAACAACAAGCTCTAGTTGTATTTAAAACCTGATGGTTTTATAGCACTTAATTGCAGCCCATGACTCAGTTGCTCAGGAGGTCCTGTGTCTTTTAAGAAACCCTTCTCAAGGCCCGGCCTCCAAGGCTGACCATTGGGTGGGATGCATGGGGTGTTCTCTGCCTGTTCCTGCCATGCTCCAGCTTGGTGAGACAGTGGAAGTAAACAATTGTCTCCCTGTCCTGTAGATCATCTTCTCGGAAGACTACCAGCAGGCAGAAGGGATGGCCTGGCACAAGAAGCACTTTGCCTGCCTGGAGTGTGAGACGCTGCTGAGTGGCAAACCCTTCACTCTGGACAACACCAGCCTCCTGTGCACAACCTGCAGCAAAAGCAAACACCTCTGAGCAGGGAGCAGCCTGGGGCAAAGAAGGGTCCCTGAAGTCCCAGAACTGAGGTTATTTGACAAGTACATGAGAAGGGGAAGGTTAAAAACAATTAAGAGCCTGGCTATTCACTTGCAAGCAGCTAAGTGCCCCCTTGCATCCAATCCGGTTTGCAGGAGATTATTTCCTTGGGGAGGAAGCAAAACAAACTCGTGCCTGTGGGTGGGAGGTACATGGAGTATCTGACTAGGAGGGACTGAAAGGAGGTTCTGTATTGTGCTGTTCTTTTTCTAAAGTCTTTCCAAGCTTCTTATGTCTATGATCTTGCAATAGGCTTTTGGAAATAACACATCTCAAGAGTCACTTTTGGCATACTAAACATATGGCCGGGGTCAAAACCAAGGGTTATTCATGTTTTTGGAAATCCATGCTGGAAGTTTGGACTAACAGGCTTCTGATAGCTGTACTAAAGCAACGGGTTTGAAGAATTTGATTAACCCAGGTGATTACTTTCTGAAAGCAAATGATATAAAATTGCAGCAACTTATAGTTGTAGCTTTCTCCTCCTTAGTGTACAATAATCCATATATAACAAGTTGGCGCACAGGGAGATTGGTTTAACCCTGGAGAGATGGAAAGGGTGAATTCAGCTCTGCTCCAGGGCACTGACTGCTCATTGCTTGTGAGCTTTAGTCCTGAAATAGGAATGCAAAACCAGGCTCCCCAGCCTCTTGCCTACCTCCAGCTGCCTGTTTACTGCAGGCAAGCGTGTTTCCACAGAGCAGCATTGTGTTCTACTGCAGTGCTGGACGTTGTTAAGCATTTAAAGTGTGGGCCTTTATTTTGGCTGGGTTTGACCAAGAATTTTATCTAAAGCAGCTTTTCAGTCTAAACTGTCCTGGGGTTGTGCCTGAAATGCTGCAGGGCCAGATTTTTCCTGTAATGCCAATGACCCCCTCCCAAACACCAGGGAACTCTACCTTCCCCTTGGAGCTGGCACCACTCTTACCCTGAGCTCTGCCCTACTCCTTGTCCTGCAGCTCTCCGATACCTAGGGAAGGTCCCTATAACTTCCTGAATCTGATAGGGGTGATGCTATCCCAGGATTTGGCACTGAGTCTCTGCCATTAATACTTGCTCCCTACATCAAGCAATGCTTCTGGTAGTTACTGAAAATACCAGCTAGTCCAGGCTGGCAGATGTCTGTGTGCTTGGTCTTTTTTTCCTATATTAAATGTACATTATTTGCCAGAGAACTGGAATATTTTTTGCAGAGGTGAATGTGCAAGGAGCTCACAGTCTCTGGGTTTTCTTTTTGCTACAGAAGATGCTGGTTTCTCTTTAAAGCATGCTCCATGCTGTGGATGTTTGCTTGCTTATGGTAAAATAACTTGCATATGAGAGCTAGGGGGGAACTGTACTTGCTGCAGGGTTGGAGCATTTGAGCTGTGGGCCAGGCTGTGCCCTTCTGCTACGTGTGTTGGGGGTGTAAAGACGCATCTGCACATGGGGCACAGTGCTGCTTAAGCCTTGCCCAGCCCTATGCTGCTGCATGGTTGATATTCCTGGAAATGCTGGGGTATTTAAAGGGAGTAAATGAAGTGGAATAGAAACATCCTGAGATGGAAGCCACAGCAGTAGCTGTGGGGTGATGGATGCGTGTTGCAGTGTGTCATGATGTCTATGCTCTTGGGGTTCTTTGTCCATCTCGGGTTAGCGAATGGATGTGCTGAGTGCCAGGGTTGGACGCTTCAAATCAAGAGAGGATGTATAGGCCTCAAGCAATGCTATGAATAATAAAGTTCCCTTGGATCAGCCTTGGGTACGGGCACTTTGGTTGTAAGTAAAGTGGGAATGAAAAATAAAGCCCAGTGCTTACTAGCTTTATTGCCTCTTCTTCGTTTTTTCTTTCCAAAGGAAATGTTTTTTACATCTTTGTAAATTTTTTTTAAAGACACTTTCTAAACCCTGTGATGTTAAAGCAGCCAAAAGTGCATACACTCAGTGTAGGCAGTGATAGGAATAGTGTGTATCACCAATGAAAGGCCAGGCATTAACACCTGAGCAGCATTCTCTGATGGAAAGTCAGTGTCCATTTACAGCACAGCAGGTTACCTCTTAAGGTGATCATGTACAGGGTAGGTACATGGCCATTGCACAGGTGTCTGCAAGGAAATTAAATGGAAAAAATAAAATGAACAGAACATTAAGTTTGTCATTGTGAGAGACTATTACCTGAACTGCTCCCATCACAGCATGCTGCAGTCTGTACCCCAGGTGGTTTTTATTTGTTTTGCCTTGGTTGCACAGTCCTTGCAGGGTTTGTGTTAGAATAAGCCCCTTCCACTGCAGCCAGGGTTACAATAGAGACTCAAAGGGAGGAGGTGGAGAAGAGGTGGCTCTTGTTTTCCCTGCTGAAGAATGTGCATGGTGGGAGCTTGGGTAAAGGTCAGAGCAGAGGCATGGGGAGAGAATGGGAGTTTGGGGGGAGCGCTGGCACCCTGGTGCAGCAGCAGGGCAGGAGGCATCGGTCTGCGGTTGTGAGAGCAGGGCTGGGTCATTCCACCACCCTTCCTGCAGTGGGATCATCTCTGAATGAGAGGTCAAACCCGCCTTACATACAAGCATTGATCTCAGTTACATTACCTTGGTTAGGTTTATCTTGCTGTGCTGTGACCACAGTCTGCACACAGTAGCATCAAGTTCTTGCACAGCCTATCTCCATGAGCACAGTCCTTGATCACTAACACCTTTAGTTGGCTACTTGGAAAGAAGATGCTGCCATGGGCATCAAAAGCTTTGGGTTTTGATTTTGTGATCTATAAATTGTAAGTCTTGACTGAAGTCCCTGTTTCAGCATACACATGCTCACTTCAGGCTTTTTGCACTGCTGGCATCCACTGAAAACTTCCAGGTATTTCTGCAGCTTGTAAAACTGCTAGAAAAAGCACTGCAATTACACAGCTGAACAAAATCTTGGACCTCTCAAGTGTTAGGAGCAAAAGCTTGAAATTAATGCATCTAATAGCTCAAAATGTTTGCGATTCTTCAGTTTTGCTATCAAAATTGAAACTCTGTATAACCATGAGAAGATATTCATGCCAAGTGAAGACATTACACTGTGTTTTGCTATGGGTTATCATCTAGAATGAAGAAAGCTACTGCAGCTGCTTTCTGTAGGTCATGAGCTCTGGTTTTCAAGATAGTTACATTAACAGAGGTTTGCTGTCCTAGCTAATACAGAGCCATCACTGAGCATATTGGGGCCTGTCCTGAAAATTAGTAAAACCAGAGCAGCTTCACAGGGTTACTAAAGGCAAAGACTGTTGTGTGACTGTCTGAAAACCATCTTGTGCCACAGCTCTGTCCAGACATGGATGCTGCTTACTTCCATCGCTGTTGCGTGGCACAAAGGATGGTACAAAGCACTGGCGTGTGCCGGTCAGGGCAGTCCATGGGAGCTGAAGTGATGAGCTGAGCATCTCACACAGTGGGGTTTTAATATCCATCTAATACTTTCATGAAAGCATAGGGATACATTGGCCAATAGTCAATTTCACATCATATTTTGGTTACTAATACCAATATTTTAACCTGTGAACCTGCAAAGGACAAACATCTGTTTCCTCCTGTCAGGAGCCAAAGATGGTGAGTGTCTCCTACACAAACATCTAGCTCTAATTTAAACTCGCATTCTGGATAATTGTTCTCTTAACTAAGACTGACAATACATGATCATGTCCCTGAAACTTCAATTAAACTGCTCCTGGATATGAAAGTCTCCCAGGTCTTGCTTCACTTCCCTTCCCAGTCTCAGGGCAGCATCTTGGGAGCTGCAATGGGGTGAGGGAGGAAGGTCTGAGATGCTGCTGCTTATCAGAGACCAGAGCACACTGCCATCCCCGTGGCTGAGACTCTGTTGGTAGAAAGCAATGTGACAGAGCCAAAGAAAGACTGTGACAGCAGTGCAGGCGCCAGGGGTGTACAGAGCGATGCAGTTAACATGAAGTCACAGCCTAGAAGGCAGCCCTGCCTTCACAGGCGTGCATTTTCTGTCAAAGAGTTGGCTGCAGGTTTCCTGGGGAAGCTTCCCGACTGACTTTGCCAAATGTGTGGATGCTTGTTCCTATTGGGATAGAATTAACTCATTGCCCAGTGCTGTTACTGATTTGAGGTTAATGATTTAACAAGCTTAGTGAGTGTGATCACTCCTAGTATTTCCTTGTGATAGTCTGAGAGGGGAAGCACTTTGAAAACAAACTCTTTAGTGCAGGAGAAATGAGTATTGGCATGTAACAGCTCTGGCAGAGATCAGTGGCTGTGCCCAAGCCCTGGCCTAGAACTCAGAGTTTGGCACATGCTAGCAGCCAAAGGATAAGCCTCAGGACCCAGTACAATACATTAATACCATCAGTACAAGAGGCTGCACCGAGCACAGGGGATCCTTCGCCTGCTCCCTCCAACTGCAGACTCAGCCAGGAGGCACAGGGTGAGCGGGAGGGAGGGTAGAGCCCACCACCAGAGAGAAAATAACCACTGACTGGATGGAAACCACATTTCAGCTGAAGCTTTGCAAGCTAAAGCTTTTCAAAGCTGAACTGATCTGAATCTGCAAATACATGCAGTGCTGTCTCATTTGTGGTCCTTTTTTTCTAAGAAAAAATTGAGGAAGAAGGGACTGTCTGTGATTTGGGAGAATTTCACCAGTTTAAAGGCAGAAGCTGTTTAAGTACATCATCTCTTTTAGGTCACCTTCATTCTCACAGGTTGCCTACAGTGTCTACCTTCCTTGCTGGACCATGCATTCCCTAGCACCAGAGGAGGAACTGGACCCCATTCAGGGGGGTCCTTGTGCACTGTCCTGGAGCCTTGATGCTAAGGTGGGGAGAAAGGCAAGAAGTGAGTTGTCAATGGAGTGATGCCTTCATCCACCTCAGCAAGGGCTCAAAGGAAGGGAGCCCTTTGCTTAAGTTAATGCTGGATTTTGGTTTGCATTTGCAATATCTGGACTAAGACAATAAAACTTGAAATAAGATTTCTCAGCTTAGATGGGTAAGAGAATATTAGTTTTTCCTGAGATAGGAGGACAGCATCTTACCTTCAAGGCTGATGACACCCAACCCACCAGCACTGAGGAACTAGCTGCCACCTTGCAGCAAGGCTTGCTCCCACCACTGCTTTATATAGACTTCCCCTGGCAGAAGGAAGGTATTTAACAAGTTCCCCTCAAGGGTTTATGGAAAACACCTGGGTGCTGTGATTTATTTATGAGCCCTGAACTGGTGAAAGGGGAGCTCTGTTGTCAAGAGTAAGCGAGTGGTGACAGGGTAAGGGCTGGGTGTTGCAGGGCACAGATGGTGTGAGGGCTTGGGGCCAACTGCACACCCCAGGCTTCTGGGACTGTGCAGAAAAGGTAGGAAAACCCTTAAAAGAGGGGAAGAAATATGCTTTTCTAATCTCTTCCTGCAGTGCACAGCTTTGAGTGTGAGAGCAGTTTTGCTGTGCATGACTCTTCCTCTTCACTTGGGAGATGCTGTTGTGCCCTGTCCCAGCAGTTGGAAGTTTGGATTGACAGTGACTGGGCTGTGTTTCACATCATTCCAGACAACAAAAGCTAAGCAGTGTTCTCCTTTACAATGTACTTCAAGAAAGAAATGTGTTTGTTTGGATATTTCTCTAATGAACACACTTGGTGCTGACTTTTTGGAATGAATGAGATTATTATTTACCTTGATAATGACAGCTATAGAAAAGTTGTTGATCTTGAGTATAATTCAATAAGAATCTGATACCTGGGTGGAAGACAATTGACTTAAACAGAAACTTTTAAAGACTTTTATTAGTTCAGTCTATTCTTAAGAGAATGTAATTTCAGATACCTATTGATAAAACTCAAAATTCAGTGGCTTCAGGTGAGAAAAACATAAACCGCAGGCAGAGTGAGGTGCCTGTGTAAACATTACAATAAAACTTGTTTAAAAGCCTCAGAGTGAAAAACTAAGAGGTGAACAGACAAGTCCTCTTGAAGTGCTGGTGTGTTTCAGTGGAAACGCTCTTCCACAGGCTTGCAACAGCTGCTGCTTTAGAACCGAGCTAAATGAAGTTCATATGGCTGTGTGTTATTCTATGAAAAGTGAAGTTAATTATGCCTACATAAATCTCATTTGAGCTTTTATTTACATTTTAACTAGACTTCTTCAGCCAAATCACCAAATAAGTAAACGTCTCCACAATGAGGTTTTTATGTGTTGTCGCCCTGTTTCAAGAGTTGATGCAGGCAAGGATCTCCAGCAACCCCATGGCACAGTGCTTATCCCATCCGTCCTTGCATATCTGCTGGAATACCTGAGCTATGACTTTGTATATCCATGTACTGTGTTGTATTGCCAATAAAGGAAAACCAAAGGGAGCAAGGGTGCAAAGTGCCTTCTGAGCAAATCATAGAATCATAGAATAGTTAGGGTTGGAAAGGACCTTGAGATCATCTAGTTCCAGCCCCCCTTTCATGCCCAGACACACCTCACACTAAACCATGTCACCCAAGGCTATGTCCAAGCCAGCCTTACACACCATCAGTGATGGAGCATTCACAACTTCCCTGAGCAACCCATTCCAGTGCCTCACCACCTGCACGGTAAAGAATCCTCAGATCCAATCTAAACTTTCCCTGTTTGAGTTTGAACCCGTTACCCCTTGTCCTCTCAGTACAGTCCCTCATAAAGAGTCCCTCCCCTGAATCCCTATAGTCCCCCTTCAGATACTGGAAGGCTGCTATGAGGTCTCCACGCAGCCTTCTCTTCTCCAGCCTGAACAGCTCCAACTTTCTCATCCTATCTTCATAGGGGAGGTGCTCCAGTCCCCTGATCATCCTCGTGGCCCTCCTCTGGACTTGT
>JASSUY010031392.1:0-21916 GCA_032466535.1 Forpus xanthops | reverse complement strand
CCCTGATCATCCTCGTGGCCCTCCTCTGGACTTGTTCCAACAGTTCCATGTCCTTTTTATGTTGAGGACACCAGAAAAACAGTGTTCAGGTAACCACTTCTACTTGTTTAAGCAACTTCCGTGTGTCAGCTCAAAGTGTCTTGCAGGCAGAGAACCCCACTGAGCAAGGAAGTACAGCACACCCAGCTGTGGTTGCTGATGTGAGGCTGAGCTGTGGCCATGCTGACGTGTTTCATTGTTCCACTTGCTTGATAAGGATAATTCTCCCATTGATTTTCTACAGCCTTTGCTAAACAATGTCCCATTGAATCACCTGGGTACCCCCGTGCTGCTAGGCTCAAAACCAGTAGCCTGTGTTGGTGAGAGCTGTGGGAAGGTGGCTGTGGGGTGGCACAGGACAAAACATCCACATGGTGAGTCCAGGTCTGCAGGTCCCAAATGCAGGATTTCCAACTGCCTATTCTTTAGCTCCGTCTACCATCCAGAGGAGGCAAAGAGATTTTCCATGAGCTGTTCTTGTCCTGATGCACCTTAGCCGGCAAGATACAACAGGTCTAGGGTAAGAAAGCATGTTTTGCATCTGTGAATCCCCCAACATACTGACCACTTCCAGGCTGCACTAAGCCACAGTAGTTGAGATGCCGGTGGTAGCAAGGGCTACAGCACCTCACGACTGGGGTGAGAAGGCACTGTGCACAGCTGTATTATTGTTAAGCCAGATGCTTCATTATGAGCTTAGCAAATTCCTTCAGAGTCCCACGACTGCACTGAAGCATGGAAACTGTCAAGGAGAGACATTTTCTCTGCACATGAACTTTAACAGCCAAATGAGACACAGGCCAACTTAAAGACAAGTGAATAAAGGTCCCTTTTATAAAAGAGACCTATTAATACTTGGCCAAGACCCTCCCTTGAGACTGCCTAAATAAATTTCCTTAGATTGACAAGGCTTGAAAAACAGCCCTTTTAGCTAAATGGGACTGGAAAGCCATTCAACTGGAAGGCACCAGCCTTCTGGTTTTACAGCTCTGAATTTACTCAGAAAATAAAGGTAATCTTACACATCCAAGGAAAACTTGTCGCGGCAATTCTTCCTTTCTGTTAACTTTACAGAGACTAAACAATCACATAATCTGGGAATCTCTTAATTCATAACAAATTGCCTTTAATTAACTACTCTTGATAGATTGACTGTGTCTAATGTTGGGATGGACCTTCCTGTGGCTGGAAAAGAGTGGAGTCATGCCAACCAGCTGCAGTAGTGCTGCTGTGCTGGGGGAGAGGAGGGATGCTGCCCTGCCTGGGATGAAGAGCAGACAACAAAAAGGAATGGTGGTTCAAGGGTATCCCTCTGCAAACACCATCAGCTAGTTTATAAACAGTGTGAGTACAGTGGTTTCCTTGTGTCTACACTAGAGCTGTGCTTTAATGAATCTCCTTTGTGTTCCTGGGCTTCCCGATGTCTAATGTGTACTTATCCGAGTTTATTGCTGAGTCTGTTGTGCTCATCCCTCTACAGGTACACTACCGTGGCTCCCATGCTAATAAAAGATGTTTTAAACTATGTGATGAGAAACTAAAGGAAAAACAAGAAAGGGCCGGTTAGGATGGAAAAAAAGATAATTGCTTCAGCAAGCATTACATTCCTATCAACCAGACTTGACAAACAGGGTTTGCTCAGTCATAGCCAGGCATATGCCACATGAGTGCCCCATGACCAGGGACATTACTTCCACAGCATCCCATGGGCACGGAGCCTTTGCTCACTGTGCAGGGGATGAGGTGGTTTCCCATAACAGAGACCCAGCCGTCAGGTTTTGGCTGCTTCCCAGTGTATTATTGCATGGGAGGGGCTGTGCATGGCCCCATCCTGGCTGTGTGACCCCGGCAGCATTGGGACGCTCTTCCTCCCCATGTCTCCCAGCCCAGTGATGGGCAGCATCCCAGCAGTTGGTAGTGTGGGGACTGCATTTTTGGGTTGTGTTTTCCTCATGGAGCTTGGCTGTGATCAGGAACTTTCCAAGAGCAAATTTGTCTCAAACCATGCAAGGTGTCTGCGTGGCCTTAAATGGGCAAGATGCTGGAGTTACATCTTCCTTTTCTTGGCGGGAAGGAAGCCAAACCAAGCTCCCAACATGCTTCCTGCTGCCCTTGCACACGTGCAGGTGCCACAAACAGACATGAAACATTTTGTTCCTCAGCCTTTACCCCAACAGCACTTCCTCCCAATGCAGAGGCTAGCAAACAGATGGGTGTTGTACGAGCTGGGCCACAGACAGACAGAGCCGTGCTGTTCTCGGGCTGCTTTTTCCATGGGTGTTTCCATGCCCCATGGTGCCAAACCGCACCTCCCGGGTGAGTGCCAGCAGCGAGCACGGGTGAGGGTGGAGGCAGCTCCAGAACAGGGACAGGGCATGAAGATTTGCAGTGGAGGCTATGAGCAGTGTGGGCACTTCCTGACTCCTTCCTGGCTGCTGCTAGTGCCTGCCAAGGAGACCAGGAGTATCAGGGAGGGGGGACATGGGTCTGCCCTTTAGATATGCAAACCAGTGACAGCCTTCAGTCATCCCCATTGCAGGTTGGAGTAGGTTCATAGTGAGCTACAAGAGACTGTTCTCTTTCTACATACCTGCTTATATTTTAGATCTTCCAGAAAATCAATACCTTCCTACATTCCCACTTTACACACCATGTGTAAATCCAGATCTGCACTACTCGGTGATTTCAATTGTAATCCTTTGAAGCAAAGTGACGTTGCAGTTCGAAGTTTTGCTCTGGGAAGGAATTGCTTGCTTTTGGTAGCACCCTCCTGTATAGTGCTGGCATCTATCACATAACACATAGCACTCGCTGGTCACTGGACACAAAGAAGAACCTGCAAATAATGGAGAAAGGGAAACTTGCCCAAAAATGGGGAGAAAGGCAGGAGAGCCTGGGTGTGCTGGAATACAAGAGCCCGGTGAGAAAAATAAGCCTTCCTGAGTAGTCTACTTGGTCCAAAACAGCTCCAAGTTTTGTACCAAAGTTTATTTCCCTGCCTGTGACAGAGTGTGAAGGCAAAAGCATGCACATCCCCGAGTGCCTGTGGGGCCAGTCAGCAGCTCTTTGCATCTGGTTTTTAAGTGTCGGAGTTTAATCCTGCATAGATGATAAACTCAAAACAAACATGACACAAGCAGGACCTCAAGGCTGGTCAGCAAGCAGAGCTGTTGTGTTCACCTCCGGCTTTCTCAGGAGGGAAGGTCAGAGCATTCATCTCATGGGAACACTGCCTGTCAGTGTCCAACAGTCCCTCAGCCCAGGTTTGTGCTTCCCCTGCCCCTGTGGAGCTGCCAGCTCTCTTGCTCTATGAGAAAATCCTCCTCTTCCCTGCCCCAGGCTCGGACCCAGGCAAACAAGGGAGTTCAGCCTGATTTCACACAGCCATTATCAGGCCTAATACACCATGACTGCAACTTCAAGACTTTTCCGTAGTGTACTAATGGGGGAAATGAAAGACTAAATTGCAAAGGTTAACAATTGGTGAACCTCCTTATCCTCTGTGAAAAGGAACCCTGCGGAGGACCCTTAATACCCCATGAATATTCAGAGCACAGTTCACATTCACCTCAGGCTCCTTTTCTATTTTTGAGAGAGTCAAAAATGGTATTTGCAGAGTTGCTTTCCTAATATTTTGGCTGATCAACTTAATTGTTTTTCTGCTCAGCCCTTAATCGTGTCTGTTCCTGAGCTATTACTCAGGCATTACTTCCACAGATATTAATGTGTATTTTGTTTAAATACCGAGTGCCAATGTCAAGCCCTAAGCCCTGTGCTGTTGGAGGACTGGGAGGAAATCCAGGCAGTGTCTCACAGGTTGGCAAGGGCTGGGGCGCAGCCAGGGCATTAATCTAAACTAAGAAACACCGGCTGTATTTTAACACTGTCCAAATATTAGCACTGCCCAAAGGATGTGGAGGTGTTGCCGTGACATATCAGCATCCAGAACACCACCTTCCATCACCAGATGTTAGAGCTCTAAGGCACCTCTTTAAAAGCAGGGCTTGGCCATAAACTATACAAATTAGAAGACTGGAAGCAAGCAAGGAAGTAAAGCCCAGATTGCCTTTATGAGACCGTGTCTCTTTCTGAGATCTTCCATTGCAGCCCATCTAAAACCACTGCCACATGGGTGCCCTCCAGCTCCAAAAGCAGATGAGCTTGTGCCTGGCGCTGTGACAGAGCCCTTCCCTGGGTGCTCCCTGACCAAACCACTGCCCTGGGTCACTGCCATGTTCACAGCTCTGGGGTGAGGCTTTGTTTCAGTACATTGTGTTGGGTTAAAGGAAAGGGACACCAAGACCTCTCCATCACTCTTTGCTATCCTGCTGCTGCAGCACAAATTGGCCTGGAGAAGAGCCAACATTTGATAAAACTCATCAAATCCCAAAAGCACCACAATAAAGTGGGAACAACCCACACCACAGGAAATAAGCCCCTGAGGAGAGGCCACCTCAAGAAGTTCCTGGTGGTTCTGGAAGCTGCCCTAGCTCCATCTGTGCTGCCCGCATTGCCCTCCTTAACATGACAGAGATGTGCTCATTGAGGTACACCAGCCAAAAGAAGAGCCCTGTGATTATATTTTAGTACAAACAGTCTGAAAAAGTTACAATGTCCTATCCTTTAAGACTTTTTTTTTTTTCCCCAAAAAGGACAATTTCAACAATTCAAACCCCAGTGTTTACAGTTAAAAGCAATCAGCAAAGAAACTGCATCTTCTGCTTTGTTGAGGATATACAAGAATTTAGATGACTGTCGGGCATGATATTTAGACCATGAAAGTTCAACATATGGTACATGCTTTCCACTAATGCCATGTGGACCCACACATCAGCCACGGCATGCAAACGGCACTGGCTCTCACCACGCCACTCTCTCCTCTTCTCCAATGTGCTGGGGATTGCTGGGATGGAGTTAGTGCTCAGCTGTCTACAGCCTTCCTGTACAGACAGTGCCCTTTGCTGCTGGTTGGTGTCTGAAATGAGACTGTGACACAGAAGTTGACTTAGGGTAGGAAGTAAAGTTTCAAGAGGAGCACCTTTTTGGTACCTATGAAAATAAGGCCAGTGTCACAGAAAACACTGTTTCCCATAGGAAGTAGCAGAGTGCAGCTGATGGCATCCTTGACCCAATTTTGGTTTGGTTTGGTTTACTTTTTCCAGAAATCCCTTCCCTTTCTCTTTCACATCCTGTGGACAGTTCCAGTGTAACTGATCTATTTGAGGCTGCAGCCTACACTTACATCTTCAAGAGAAAACCTTTCCTTTTATTTTAGTCTTCTTTTCTTGGTCTGCCCTTAAACGCTTCAGCAGGACATGGCATTTGGATTTCTGGTTGTCATGCCCCAGTCCATAGTCCCTCATGTGACTTCCATCTATGCTTCAGAAGAACATGAAAGTACTCTGTGATTAATCTCATGGGGTCGCATTCCCCTGTGGAAACTCGCTGCAGCCAGTTGAGTAGCAGCAGGGAAAACCTGGCCCACTCTGCCTGGAGAGAAGAATTTTGGCATCAGGTTTCGGAGGCTGAATAACAGCCTGGAGAAAGAGTCAAGGCTGCTGGAAGCACAAGTGCTGGAGTGATGAAGAGTGTAGACAGCACTCTTCACAACAAAGATCAGAGGATTCAGGGAAAACTATCTATTTACAGCACCAGAAAGTTTGCCCCAGGATCTCCAGGATCTTTCACTAAAGCAAGCCAGGATTGTTCAAGGGTTTTCCTACAAATGCCTGGGAAGAAGGCTGCCTGCTTGTTTTGTTTTTTAAAATCAGGACACATTTTAAAATATCAGTAGCTCCTGCAAAACTCTAATGCTAAGTTTTGACCAATTTTGATGGTCATACAACCAATGTTGCGTGAAGATTAATGTGTCTTCCCTGACATAGCTGTTCTTTATGGTTCTTAGTTACCAAAAATCTGACTTAGAAAGGCTGCCATGAAAGTGAAAATCTATTTATCCTCTTCCAAGAAGGAGTAAGCTTTCCATCAGAATTAACTTCTCGGATCACCTTTGGTTCTTGATTTCACTTAGTTTGCAGAAAAACTCCGGACTCCAGGCAGAGGTGGATCAGGATCTTGGAAATCAGTTCTAGCATGAAAATGGATGGGTTTATGGATTTCAAACATGGGGTATGCCTGCGTGCCCCAGGAACATGAGGTCAGACCAGGACTGGGGATGGGTCCTGATCATGTCTGTTGTGTGCTCTATCCTTAGGTCCACAGATCCGCCACCATGCAGGTGACAGAGCCCTCATGTGGTGCAGGGGCTGACCTCTAAAACTGCATCTGGTCAGCAGGCTGACATGGAATACTTCAGACTGGTTTTGACTGCAGTCAGATTTTTAGCCCATACCATCTGTTTCCAACTGAGAAACAATGGGTTGGCAAAGCACCAGCCCTTGATGGCAGGGATCAAGGGATGAATCTGAAAACCCAAACCAGATGCATTTGATTGTAACAGGAAGCCATTGCATAACTTTGGGCCTCTGACAAAATGCATCTTCAAAGGGCTGTCTATGGCCTCAGGCAACCAGCCTCTTGGTATTAAACACTAACCGCAGCCCCTACAGAGCCTGCAGCTTGCTCACACAGCCCGCTCCCAGCCAGCAGAAAGCGAAGTGTGCAGCATCTGTGTAGGAACATCAGCCCCTTAAAGAACAGGACGCAGTCTGCTGCCTGTTTTAGCTGCTGTTAGCAAAAATTCACTCCAGACAGCTGCAAATAGCTTTTCTGGGGCCCAAGAAACCTCCAGCACCCCCAGAACCTTTGGTGTCCCCACTGCCCCAAGCTCTGCTGGTGGGCTTTCTAACAATGGTGGTGCCAGGTCACCTGTGAACCCCACAGGGGAATAAAAAGACAGCAGGGACTGGTCTGCTTTTCGCACTGATCTCCCTGCTGCAGGTGATGCTGGAAGATCTAATCAGTGTCCTCTCATCTCCTGCCCTTCACTGGAAGTTTAGGGTTGTGCTTGATGTTCACACATAGCATCTTTCCCTGTAAGCCGATGCAGCAGTGCTTCTGCTTTCTTTTGTGCTGCTGAAACACTGGTTAATTTAAGCCTTGCCCTTGCCTCATAGCTCACATCTGTATTTGTATGGAAAGGTAATTCTAAGTGTAGATGCAGAGGCCAACCATCCCTTCGTGGATGATACGTAGCCAGTACTGGCATGGTAAGAACTAGGATGAAGAGAACTGCATTTAGTGGTTATCACAAAAAGCCCAGAAGGAGTGGTGAGGACAGCAGTGGGAAAGGACATCATGCAGGGGCTGCGTTTGGTCACAGTGGAGTTTTTGGGGACTGTGGTGCCCCACTTATTGCTGCTGAGTTCATGGGTACCATCAGTGGGGTGCAGGTTGCACCATGTTTTCTCAGATGTCACTATGTTTTGCAACTTGTACTCCAAGTCTGGCTCAAGCAGAACAGTGTGCAGTTGCTGCTCTTACACTCTCTATAAGTAACAACCCTGCTACTGCACCGCCATTAACAGCAGTTCCAGGGCTTCGGGTAACTTCCAGCTGGATTCCAGCTTTCTCATTTTTTGCCGTTGTTTTTAATGTCTGCACAGAACATGTCAGTAATGGTGATGATTTTATTTTTTTTATGATTTGCTGCATAAACCAGAATTTTCAGCCTGCCAAGGCCTGCTCCAGAGCCAGGTTCTTCATTCTGCACTATCTCTGTGAGAGTACTCTTACACCATGTGCTCTGAGGATGCCCACGATCCCCAAGTTTCCTTTGTTCTATTTGTTTTAATGCTGAGAAGAGCTCTTTCCCTGCAAATGGCTTAGAATAAAACAGAAACCTTTATTATTATTTCACACATCTCATAAATCTTTCCCAGGTAACAGCCAGTGCACAAGCCACATCTGAAAGCTGCAGTGAAACATCACTGACATTATCCAGTTCTGGGGTAGGAGCCGAGGTGGGAGCAGAGGGCCAACGAAACAGCTACAGCGATGCTCCTGGCACCGGCTGTAGAGTGAGTGCTGCTCTCTACGCTCAGGACATCTGGGTGCTACTGTTTTCCTATGAATTCAAAGCAAACAGGAGCAAGGAAACTGGAGCCATGGTTGCAGGATCAAAGGCACGGTGGTCCAAGCAGTTGAAATGCTTGTGTGCACCCCAAGAGCCTCCCCAACCTGGCAGAAGCAGCACACAGCCTTGCAGCATCCCACTTCCCAGGAGCCACAGGCTGCATCCCAACAGCACCTCCACTGGGATGTTCAGCTGGGAAAGAGCCAGTGGAGGACTGAAAAGGGAGAGAAGGAGCAGAAAATCCCAGTGAAAATACAATCCTGACAGTGATCGACATATCCTGGCCCAGCTTTGAACTGCAGCTGGATGCAAAATTCCAGTTAGTTTTGAAGTATCAAATATAAAGTGAAATGTGTGAGCCCAAATCACAGCTCTCCATGAAAGATCCCAATTCCAGGAAAACACATTTCAAACATTTAAATAAAAAAAACACAACTGAAACAGTTCAATGAACTGCAGCTATCATATTTGCTCAATTTTGTCTTGGAACCTCCCGAGATTTTCCTCCTTAATCCCAAAATGAATTTCAATTTATTTCATATGTTCCTAGTGCCCGAACCAATTAATGTATTTTTTTGTCCTTAAAAACATACTGTTTTATGATAGCGAGCCTTGTAACTAATTCGTAGTCATTTTGAACCCACGAGCTATATAAAATAAAGAGTTAGAAACACTTGTTTGGCTGGGAAAGCAAGGAGCTGCACAGAGGAGCACAAAACCTCTTTTGAGCTGCTGCCCAATTCCTAATTACTTTTCTATTGCAGGGGCAGCCCTGAAGGAGCAAAACCAGCAGAGAGCAAAAGATAAAATCTCTTCTCTGCTAGGCTGTGGTTTGACAGTGACAAGACTGTACAAGCTCCCGGCTGCAGCTCAGGCACATGAACATGTCACCTATCTGGGGGAACAGAGTAACATAGAAAAAGAAAGGGGGAAAAAAGCAAAGGCCTGATAATGCTGCATTTCAGTGGGTTACAGATTGTGTCTAATTAGTGTTTTCCTTATACCATATAAATGGTCTTGCTGATGCTTTCCTCTGATTTTGCAGGCATGGTGAAGAAAGCCTTATGATCTTGGGGTCTCTGTAGAGAGAGGATGCTTCTGCCCTCCAAGCCAAATAGACCTGCCAGCATCAAATCACCAGCGGTCCCCAGGAACTGCAAACCTACTGCTCAGATTGTGCTACGTCTTGAACTGCACAGCCATGGGGCTCTGTGCATTTGTTTCCTAAGCAGAGCCCCATGTTCAATACTCTGCTCTGATCCCTAGCAGGGAAACCATGGCATGAGCAGTTTGCAGTAGCAGATATGACACTGGTGCTACTCTGCCCTGCATGTGCCTGCTTACTGCGTAGGTAGACACTGAGTATCTGACCCTTGAATTAGCTTTAAGGGCTTTTTTTCCTTCCCATGTTTGTCATAAAGCAGAGTGAGCATGGTTAGCTGATGTCTTCATCATCTGAGCTGTTCCATGTTAAAAATAGATGCAACGAGTCAAAAGGACTCTGACAGCCATAGAGTTACCAAAGAGATTACCACAATTTTTTCTGCTGCTTCTTGAATATTGCCTCAAATACAGAGGGTTTTTTTAAGGCTTTTCCACTCTCTAGGTTCTCATTATAAACAGAGCAGCTTACTCTAGAAAATGTGCTTTATATTCTTTATTGTGTCCCTGGGGAGTCCTCTTTGTGCTCTGTTGACAGCAATGTGAAGGGGAACCTGGAGGAGCATTCCCCACTGGGGCTTCCATCAGCTCCTGCATCCCACCTAAAAGCTGATCCCAAGGTTATTCTGCTCCCTTTCCTCCTGAGATGCCTTCCTGAGCTGTTTCATCACCCACAAGGTACATGGCACTAAATATAGGGTTTCCCAAGGCAGTAATGAGGGAGCATCCATGAGAGACTGCCACTGAACAACCATGGTCCTGGACACCCAGTCCCAGCCAGTGGCAATGGACATCCCACACTAAACAGGCCTCAGCCATTTTATTGCCAGAAATACTGGCAGCATGAGCTGGCAAAACCCCTTCTTGTAATAAAATTACTCAGATTAATTCTTAAATGTAGCCAAATAAATCGATTTATCTCTTAGGAGTCATTAATATGCGAGTTTTGTTTTGTTTGGGTTTATGCAGTCAGGAAATATCCCTAACCCAGAAATATCCCACTTCATCACAGGTTTTTCAAAATTAATCTTTTTATTTCTAATTAGCTCTTGGCACAGGACTTTTTATAGCAGTGTTTCAGGCAATGGGAGATTTAGAGAGCTGGGCTGTGAATCACTGACATAGCAAGAAGAAAGTTCCAGATTAGGGAAATAAAGATAGTTGTCCCAAGGTATCCCCGGGAAATAAAGCCAGTTTAAACCATGACATTCTCCCATGCCATCCACACCATGCCATGCCTGGTGCCGGGCACACAGCCACCATGGCATGGCATTGGGTATGCCAGGCCATAGGGCTTGGAGCACTGACATGGAGGGCAGCCCCAGTGTCTGCAAACATGTGATGGAAGTACCTGGGGAAGCAGCTCGTTAGCATGTCCAAGTGGGAGAATGCTGCTTTCCCTGGGGTAAATGACTGACAGTGAAGACACTGGTCTTGTCATCTCACATTCATCAGGACTGGTGCTCTTCTTCCAGCTGGAGCTGCCAGGCAAGAGCCAGCTGCTCGATGATAACGGGCTCTGATGCTTTGTGAGTGGGGCAGAGAAAGAAAACTCCAATGTGTGTTCTTTGTGTAGGTTATTCAGTGAATAGTTGGGTTTGGGTGGAGCAGGGTTTAGAACGAGACCTGCACGTAAGCCGTGAAGCTGGTTTATTGTTATTCTAAGGATAAAAGATGTCTGGCTTGCAAGGGAGGGAAAAGCACATCTAATTTACTGCAGAGCTGCCACCAATTTAGTTGGTCTCATCACCAGTAAATATCACTGCCAGATAGGCCAGAGCTGCAGGGCGGGCAGGGAGAGGAAAACTACTGATATGGAAAAATCCTGGCTCGCTGCAGCCAACAAAGTGGGAACTGCCTCAGCATCACCAGGCACTGCTGTGGGCAGCTGGGCTCTTAGGTGGTACCCACAACTCCCTGTGTGCTCTGTAACACATCGTGCATGATGGAGATATGAGAAAGAGAGGACTGAATGGGTGGCTGGGATAGGTTTTCACTTCAGCAAACCTAGTTGCCTGGGCAGGATGCAGCACATTCACAGCAGAGCCCCAGGGCATCCCAGTCTCTGATCTTCAAACACAGATCCCAGCACTGCTCCAGCTGTATTTCAGGCTCATGGCCCCACTGCCCTCAGGTCAAGAAGGGACACTAGCCCTGTGGCCCCCACAACCCCCCCAAACCCATGGCTCCTTGCTCTGTGGTGCAGGGACTCACAGAGTGATAGCAATTTGAATTGACTGCTTGATGGGTGATGTCACCGGAATCACAGAGAGGAAAAAGCCAAATAAGGCAGCAATTTAGTGAAAATATGCCCTAAAATGGGAGTTTGACTGGTGATTAGCAAGCGCAAAACACAGATATGAAATTACCATGTTGAGAGCAAGAGAGCCCAGCGCAGCCTCAGACACTGGAAATAACCCACCAGGAACTGGAAAGAAGAGAGGAAAAAGCAGCCTGATTCAGAGTAGTTTTCTCCACAAAGGCAGGCTGTGTCAGGAGGTCAGTATGTGAAGAACCTCAGGGCTAAGACAGATGGACAGATCAATACTGTGAGAACTTCTTTTCTCTGGGAAGATGCTAGGTTTTGAAGAGTTTCTTCAGTATGCCTTTGTCATCTCGATGTAAAGAGACGAACCTGCTCTAGCAGATGGAGGAAATGTTATTTTATAGGTGTTAGAAGCAAAAACACATGGGGGAGGCTAAACTGAGTTGAGGAAGGGGGGAAGCTCTTTCCCCCACCCCAGTCCCACAATGCAGACTGCAGCTCCTGGGACCAGAGCAGGCACTGGTGGCCATTGGAGTGGCTTCAGTGCACCCCTCCTGGTCTGGAGGAGGTGTTTGTGTTATCCCAGTGAGCTCAGGACCCTGGAGGAGGGCAGAGCTACGGAAGGGGACTGCAGGGAGTGGGTCGACACAGGAAGCCAAATCAAGCCCACCAGGGATCCATTTGCTTCCCGTCTTCAGCAATGCTGCACTTCCCTGACACCTAGAACAGGAGAGCACGACTGAAAGCACAGTGCTGTGAACAGTTTATCACATTTATTGCATGAAACTGCACTTGGGGGCTGTTTTGTCAAAGGACTGAACTTGGTTTATAAACCTGTAAAGACTCAGGGCTATGGAGGGGCAGTGGGAAACTTTAGGCTCACCTGGCAGAGTCTGCTCCTTTAGTCACACACAGGGCATCCACTAACAAGTTAATCAGACACATGCTGCAGCAACTAAAGTAACAGCCAATTTAAGCAAACCTACAGTTGTATTCAAGCTGCAGCCTGCCTTTGAGGTGTCTGTAACCCCAGGCAGCTGCACAGGCACAAAGGGTGAGTGTGTTCAGGAGGATGCTGAATGACTCCCTAGGTGGCAAGTCCATAAAGAGAAATTAAGGAGCTAGGCAAGGCCCCGAGCATCCCCAGTTATGGTGCTGGGGAACATGAGAGGAGGAGATTCCCTTCCAACCCAAACCATTCTATGATTCTATGAAAATGGTGATGCTCATGTGCTGTCCTGAAAAAGCATCTCTGACAGTCAAGCCAGGCCAGGGTGCTTCTACTCTCACACAACAGCTCCTTACAAAGCTTTACTTTCTTTAAAACACGGGATAAGGATTTGAACATCATCAAGTTTCTTTCCTCGTTCCCATGCATCATTAATAATAAACTTAGTAGTGCAGTTATTAATAACAGCAATGACCTGGGCACTGTGCTAGTGCAGACGTTGGAGCACAGGCTGGCAGGCAGAGCAGGAGTGCAGAGCTCTGCTTCCCTTTGCCCTGGCAGAGGCCAGCCATCACCCCAGGAATTTTATAGTTTCCTGTGGAAGAGGTCCTGCTCATTCATCAGGCATTGAAACGTGTGTTCAGGCCAAGAATGTATTTATTTTTGATCTAAATATAGCTGAAGTTCTATTAAAAACACGCCAGGAATGGCAGGACTCCCACCCCAAAGCTGTCCTATAGGGAAGTGGCACTGGCTTCTGGTGTCAGTCCCTTGTTCCCATGTGTGCCGTCATCCAGGGATGCTCATCCTGCCTTGTCTGGGTAACAGTTTAGCATGGGGATTGCACCCCAGCAAATGGGTGCAGGAAGGGCTGATGGCCCCTGTCTGGCTGCTCCCACTATCCCTCCTGACCCCCCCCATGCCCAGGTAAGACATGCATGGCTACAGCATTTTTGAGCATGCAGACACAGGCAGGCTTGAGCATTTAGCAGAATCCAGAGCACTCCTGTGGTGAATTCCCCTTGCCTTTGCCCTGGCAGCAGATGCAGAGAGGATAAACTTTATCTCGTGCTTCAAGAATGACTCGATGAGAGTGAAGTGGGGTTTATATTTGTTTCTGAACAACCACTAGCAACTGCTCAGTCCAAAAGGAATCCAGCCTGATGATTATTTAGGCTATTTGGATTGCTTGTAAATCTTATGCAAACTGTCTGGTGGTTCCCTGTTAGTGGCTCTGAAAAAAAACACCCTCCTTCCTTCCCTCTTTGCCCAGATGGTGTTGCGTGGTCTCAAACAGCAAGGCTCCCTCAGGTATCCTCTACAGAGGACAGGACTGCACCTGCAGAGTGGCTTCCAGTTGCATTTTGATGCTCCCACAGAGATTCAGCCTGGCTGCTGGTCCTGCTCATCCCAGCCCTTTGTGCCTGCATCACCACTGCACCTCCCTCCTCACCAGCCACCCCTAACTGCCTGCCTTATGGAAGCCATCTCCAGCTCTTTATGTGCTCTCTGTTGTTGTTCTCAACAATTTACCTTCTGTGTGTGCTCCAAATCATACCCATCTCTATGCTGATGTGCAGCAGTTCAGGTCTCCCTCCTGATTTGTTCCCATTCAAGCTGAATGGACTCAGCTCTCACCCAGGCTTAGTTCTTTATACAAGACAAAACCAAGCCCTGCCTGTGGCTGCAGAGTCTACAATGGAACTCCTGCGTGTGGACAGTGTGAGCTCTGCATGACCATAGTGATGGTTCCTTGGGTCCTGCAGCTATTTCCAGGGGATCCCAGCACTGGAGCTTGTTTCCCAGGGCTGCACAAGCCACCCAGCCTGATGAGCTGCAGCATCAGCTCATCCAGTCATTTGTCAGCCTTACGCAGGTCAGGGACTTGTTTAACCCAAGTAAAGCCAGGCTAAAACTGCATTAGATGCATCTGAAAGCAATCTGTCACTGCCAGGCAGGCAGGCTGCTTGATTAATGTGCCCCTGTGGCCTGCTGCACAAGGCCTGCCTATAGAAAATGCATTTATATCTATATGTAGGTACACAGTACATATGGGAAGGAACAACTTTGCATGTGCATCCTGCAGTGCTGTCTAGAGAAACCTGCTCTCACCTCCTTCATGCTCTCAAAGCTATGAAGTGAAGGTTTGCCAAAAAAAGAAGTGATATTCTTGTGCATTTTTACAATTGAACAAACTTTTGTTAGGAGCAATTTGGCTTAGTAAGGAGGCTGTTAGTACCTGCACCCCCTCTGCTGAAGAGCAGTGCTGGGGCTGATGGAGGAGCACATTGCCCTGTGCAGGGTGGCACTGGGGAGCATCACTCTGTGCCAGGACAGCATCTGCAGCAAAATCAGGGAAGGCCCTCTCTCCCTCTCAGATTAGCAGGAACAGGATCGGTTTGTTCATTTTAGAAATAGCATTAGAAAACACTTCCTTTGCAAGTTAATTTTCAACTCACTCCATTAAAACTTAGCTGCTATATGCCCTTTCCCAGTTGCTTTCTCCTTCCTCTCACCCCTCACAATCCCCATTCAAGCTGATGTATGGTGCTCTAGCTCTTTAAAGTTTCCCAGCCCCTTGAGCTGTTCCTCCCATTTAGATTTTGCTGTAATAACCTACAAACCCAGCTGACACCCTAACAACAGAGAGCACCAAGCTGCAGCCAGCACACCCCCATTGGACACAGCCCATACCGCCCATGCAAAACCCCTGTGTAAGGCCCCAAACAGCATAAGAACTATGTAAAAAATCACAGGGGAGGAGAGGAGGGTTGTTTGGTTTGTGTTTCAGTATGAATGTTGGTGTCTTTCTATTTGCTTGCACATTTCTGAACTTTTTAGGGTCTGTTTGCTTCCTCTCCTCAAGCTCTACACTGCAAACACAAGTGTTTGCACTTAAATTAAATTAGCCTTAAACCCAAAGCAAGCCAGAGTTCTCCTGCAAGCTTTTCTGAGATAAACATTGCACAACTGGTGATAGAAAGAGAAAACAATGAGGACAGGGTGGCACTGTCTCCCGCTGGCACTTGAGCCAATGACCCTTGTCTGGATGAGGCCCAGGAGTAGCCCCCAACCTGCAGAGGGGTGACCCCACATCTTCTCCCCCCACAACCTCCTATCCTCCCCATCCTTGCAGCTGCCAAGGGCATCACACACAGCACATACAGCAGGAGCCTGTTTGACAATGATTTTCATATTGATGCAACCACCCCTCAGATGGTGTTACTGGGTATTTAAAAATGGAATCCTTTAAAGTTTTATTTGCTAATTGGATAGATTTTTTAAAATACATCATTATAGATTATATAGTAACTCAGGGAAATGGACAAATAAAATGGGGAAAGAAAGGCACCAGTCATAAACTGCATAGCTGAACTGAAAACGTCGATACCCATCACCTGCATGATACAGCATTACGATGAGAAAGGAATACATCCACTGGGAGAAATCCTTACCCAAAGGTCTGATATGCACCCAGCAGGAGGCCTGGAGCTGGCCCCAGCTCTGAGATACAAGAGGTTTGAAGGGAGAGGCATCATGGTTTTCTTCACCTTCTCTGTTCTGTTGTCAGTCCCCTGTTGCAGATGCAGGCGTGCCTGGGAGCAAGGTCCTGGAGCATCCCTGCACCCTGAAGAGGTCTCATGGGATAATCACTGCCAGAATCATACTTTTCTCCCAGCACCAACTCTCAGATGATGGTGCAACTGCAGCAGCACCTCCCAGGGTAGTCCGGTGCATACACCTTGTTCTCTAGCCCATAGATATAGTAGAGGTAAGGCATCCCTGAATACTGGTAGCGAACTTCTGTGATCGGGACTAGCTCAATTGGTTGATAATGGGAAAGGAAAACCTCAAATTAAAAATGCACTTTGGAGCAGATGCTGTATCTTGCTTTAGAGCAACACATGTAGAGAGGAAATAAACCTCAGCATTTAGTTACAAACTTTGTAGGTCGAAGAGCTACTGCTTTGTGAAGGAGAAAAGGAAAACTGGTGAAGACAACCAGCCTTCTAATGCTAAGACAGAGTAAGCCATCAGATTCCCTTGGTGGAGCTAACATGTTCTGGCCCCTGAGTTCTAAGCAACTTTTACTGCGTTTACAGCTATTTAAGCTGTTTCCTTAAATCCTTTAAGTCCTCGTGTCCAGTCCTTGGTGTGTTAGCGTATGCCCCATCTCATGCATGGTTGAAATCTGTGTGGAAACACAGTTGCCTGTCCCTGCCCTGGGAACATGGGAAAACCACAGGAATCTGTATGTGCAAACACAGGCATTGATGGTGAGCTGTGAACACTTCACTTACGCCAATGATGGGGGCACCACATTGTGTTAAGTGTTGCAGAAATTGGTGCAGATTTAACCCCTGCTGCTCTGCTCCCTTCCTGTCTGAGGGGGAAGGAAGCTGCTTTCATCTCCGTTTCTGCGGTAGTTATTATTCCTGGGTGAATCACAGGAGGCAGTGCTATGGTGGCACCTTGCTTTCTCATGGAGAGCCCTACTTTGCTCCTTCCTTGTGGTGCCCAGCAGCCACTCGGGTCTCTTGACCCACTGTGGCTATCACCTCCTTCTTCTTTACACCTCACAAGTGTAAAGCCTCAGGTTTAGATAAAGCTCAATGCCTCTGGAGGTTATCTATGATCCTGGCATTTACCTAAAACACACAGCCAACACCATAAGAAGCCAGAATAGCATCAGCCATGCAAAGAAGAGAAGATTCCCCCCTCCCCCCCCCATTGCTCAAAATGATGCTGATTGTCAAGCAGAACAACTTCAGCCAACACCAAGCAGAAGGGGGGGGGGGGGGGAATTCAATGTGGAAACCACCAGGAGAAGGCAGTCCAGATCAGCATAAATACCATGTGGTGCCTGGATTCATCAGGGCAGGTTTTCAGCACCTGCTTTCCCGTACAGCTAGAGGATGCTTTGGCTGGGGCACAGCAGCCTAGTGAGCAAACTGCCTTTGATGCTGAGAAGTGGAAATTATAGGCTGGAATTAAGTTGGAAGGCAGAAATTTGCCAAAGAGCTGGTTTTGACAGACCGCATGGAAAATCAAACCATCTCCCTTTAAGTTTATTTTGGTCTTGAAGTTTACTTGCATTTTTAATGTGAAACCTTCTCTTTCCTGTGGGTGAAAAGACAGTATGTTCTAGCTGAACTTTTGCATTCGCAATCACATTTATAATAGCCGCAGCAGACATTACGACACACTAGTGAGAATCAGATGGAGTGCAATCCTAATGTTTGTTCTAAAGTAGCTTCTAAGATAAAAATAGCGGCAATAAATAAGTTTGCCAGGGCTTCAGAAAGGTAAAAGGAACAGGAACAACAACAGTCACCTACATCTTTCAATTCCTAAGCATTTCAAAAAAAAATGTGTCCTTGTATTTCACTAAATAATAAAGATCTCTTTGATAATTAGAATTTCTTTTGCATTTGCTAAAGATCATCTCTACATGAAAGCAAATGAGTGACTATTGCCAACATCTTACTGTGTTTAATCAGGCTCTAACGCACCCTCACTGGTGGGGTGGGCAGCAGGCAGGGGAACATGCCAGCAGCTCCCCTTACCTGCCAGAGGATGCGGGAGGAGGTGGCCAACACTGTGCTGTGCTCTGCAATGGCTCCCTGTGAGGCCAGGGAGATCTCGGGTTCAGGGAAGTCAATGATGGGGTACACCTGCAAGAAATAAACTTAACGGGGCAGAAGAGAGACCTGTTTGTCTGAGAAATACATTCATTCCACCCATTACAATGGAAGACCTGGGCTAATACTAGTAGCATATAGAATAAACACTAAGGTCAGAGTCCATCCCACTCCTACAAAGTGTAGAAGTGTCCAAAATAGTGTCTGGCCTCTCCAGACAGGGGTTTAAGCTGTCCATGGAGCAGGACAGCATGTGGAGAGGCTGCTGTTCCCAAGCTGGCAGGTTTGATTAAAAACTGGCACTAGGTGACTCTGTTCCCCATCAGGATTCACTGTCACCTTCTTCCAGCAGCACAGCACTGTTAAACCTGAAAGTTTGTTTAAAGCCTCTGTTTTCCCTCAGAATATAGGCAATTTACAGAAGAACTACTGGGTTTGTGGGCAAAGCAGAACTAGTTATGAATGCAGTTACTTCTTGCATAGCCAGGAGTGATAGCTGTTTATTTGAGAGCCCCGCTGATTTTAATGCTCATAGGACTTCAGATCTAAAGCATTCATTGGAGAGTGACTCAGATTCTAAAGCATCATTCAAAACCCAAAGGGATTCTGCAACACCAGATGCAAAGTCTTCACTACGGATGCATGACATTGAGTAATAGCTCTCTGGGGGAGAGCTGGTCTGTGCTTGGATGCTGCCTATCTCCCAGTCCTGGTACGTGACTGAAGTTTCTAGAGGTTACTGAAAAACAGCTAATAAATAATAAAAAGGCACAGTTAAACCCTCACTCACTCGCATTTGCATTAAAAAGAAAACTCAAGCTGAGGACTGAGCAGTACAGAAATGGTATTGGCTGCGAGAGAACATTTGTGCTTCAGCCAGTTTTGGACTGTTTTGCCTGAGAATTTTGCATGTGTACGGAGGCAGATTCCCTCCAGGAGCCCTGTACCACAGGAGCTGGAAGAGATGTCTGGCATTGGTGAACTTCTGGCTTAAGGACCCTGCACTGCAGGTCCCCACAGCAGCGCAGTGAGCAGCCCTGGCCAGAGTAGCACCTCTGCACTGGATCCCAACTCCTAAATTGGGGATGAACTCCTTTTGCTGGTTGATGGCAGTGCCATGCAGGCTGTCTGGCAAGGGGAAAGAGCTGATGTCCCATGCTGTCTCACTGCAAAGCCTGCAGCCAATAGCACTGACACTATTGTGCAGGCAGTAGGAAATGTACAAGGAGCAACATAAAAAGACTAGGGATGGATGTGCTGCTGGATGTCTCCTGATGTTATTGGAGAGTTGCAGATGACTCTGGGGTAGGAGTTCTGCTACTCTGGCAATGGCCACCAAAAGCAACCTGTGGTGACTGAGCACCAACTGCTGCAGTACAGGATGGTCACACAGAAAACCCAACCCTCAGTTCCTCAGTGGAAGCTAAGGGTGCTCTGCACTACCAAGGGGCTATGGCCCATTGCTGTGTCCACAGCAGCGGCTGGTCACCATGAGAAGCCATTAAACATTTCCCTTCTTTCACAGCCACTCAGAAGGGATCCCCTCTGAACTGGGAGTAGCACTCATCATCACTTTTTCATCTTTAAATATACTCTCTCCACTGACTTTGCTGAGCAGCTCTCCTGGGAAGTTCAGGTGATGCTCAGAAACAAATTCAAAGACATTGTACTTCCTGCAAGAGAAAGGGAAAACAACCAATCTGAGACTTGATGTAGGGTGCTGAGATACCCCCAGGCTCTTTCTAAATGCCCAATTAATGCTTGAATGCTCTCAGATTTCCAAGGACAACAATCACACCTGCCTAACCTTTGAGCTCTCCCTCATTAGTTTCTTAATCACTGCGTGTATGCAACAATCATGGATGACTCCTGCACAAATAACCCTGAAATCAGACCTTCATGGTGATCACCTTCCCCCACAGCTTTTGATGCGTCCTACACCCATTAACTCCTTGTGACAGACAAGGTCTTTTCTTCCCTTTCCAAAGCCACAGCTCCTACTGCAGGGAACCATCTTGCTCTATTACCAGTAGGACAGTGGCTGGTGATGGCCTCCTAAAGACCTAAAGGTCTCGTCTGGTAGAGCTGTGCTTGTCTGGGGGTCATGTTATCCCAAGGCCCTTGCACCCTCAGGTGGGTATGGCTGGGACAATATGCAATATCCCAGGATGAACAGAGATGGTGTTTTGAAAAATGAAGGTGCTCACACAGGCATTTAGTGCAAAATGGGAAAGTACTCAGGAAGCACTCTACAGGGGCAGGTAATGGGCTTTTCGTTAAACATCACAAGCAAAGCTCTTTTTCAGCCCTATCTATTATCTCTGGCACTACAGCTCCCAAATGGGAAATGGCAGAACAACATCACAGCCAGCAGCCTTGGGTCACTGATGCCCTAGAGAAAGAAGCTCAGCCACTGTCTCACACTGCCCCAGCTTTGGGTCTGGACTGCACCAGCTTGTGCTGAGCTCAGCTCCACTTCTGGGTTCTTGTGTGCCCTTGGAACACGCTTCACTTCAGACCTCCCCGTGCCCCAGAGGCAATGCTGCCATCACTAAGGACTAAAGCCACTCCTCTAAGCCCCTGTTTCTGCTTGGTGAAATGCAATACTCTCCCAGCAATGCAATACTCTTCCCCCAGGGAGCCCAGCTGAGACCCCAAGCCTTGCAGTAGAATAAGGAATAAAAATAACAGCACTGAACCCATGTTGCTCACCAGGTTATCACCAACTGCTTGAGATGTTGGAGCTTTTTCTGCCCCTGACAGTTCGCACAGGTCTTGCTGTGCTGGCCAGAGCAGGTATTGCACCTTTGAATGCAACAAAATGGGTTTTAAACAGGATTTAAACATTGCCCATTTAGAGTCCTACAGATCCAGGAGTGATTTATTTCAGAGTGTTTACATAGCTCAGCAGCTACAGAAGTCAGTGATAGCACATGCACCACGCGTATATCCCCCTCTGGTCTGTGACTCATGGGATGCAACATATTTGCTGGGAAAAAGAAATGACTAATTCCAACCTCAAATCTATTTGTAAATGCGGAATTAGTCAAAGAATGTATTTGTACATCTAATTAGGGATAATCACAATTTCCCCACACAATGGTAGGAAGGCGAGTGTCACTTGGAAGATGCCACTGCATGTGTTTCTAACAGATGCAGGAGGCATATGCTTATGCATGGAGCATTTTGATTGCATCAGTGCAGCACAGATTAGCAGCAGTTAACAACTGATTCATTAAGGCTCTTCAAGCCATCATTAGCCCCAGTGGATTCATGCTTTAAAATGACTGCCATGATTATGCACGATACCATCTCTGTTATTTTAAGCTTAATGGAGCCACATAAACAAAACAGCTTTAGAACAGTGCCTTCTCTTTTTTTTGTCACTTAAAGAACATTCTTAAGCCTGTTTCATGTTTGGTAAAAACAGAGGGTGGTAACAATTCCCCAGGCTGCACAGGCTTCGAAACCGGCCAAACCCCAACTGAGTGCTGCAGGGACCAGACCTAAGAGCAGCTCTGGAGTTTGCAGCTCCTTCCAGGCCCATCGCATGCTTTCACTGGAAAACCCAAGGCTTTCTCCAGTTTCCTAAAGGAGTTGGGAAAAGGACAGTCTTGTAACAGAAAGGTTAAAAAAGATGGAAAAAACGCAAGCCAAAATACTATTATTTTCCAAAGGCTTAATATCTGCTCTCACAAGTTTGAGAAGGCAGCCTGGTTCCTGAATGCTGAGGGGGGGGGGGGGCACACATAATTGTGATAAATGACTCACTTTGCAGTTTTCTTAATTTTATTGAATAGAGATAAGCAAACAGCGCTGGGTGC
>JASSUY010031391.1:6774-61151 GCA_032466535.1 Forpus xanthops | reverse complement strand
TAGTGATTTATGTTATACCTTAGTTACTAAACTGTTCTAATCTCAACCTGTGGGAGTTGCATTCTTTTGATTCTCCTCCCCATTTCCCCGGGACTGGGGAAGAAAGAGGGAGGAGTGAGCAGAACTGTTTGAGGGGCCTCAAACTACCACAATAGGGAAGGTCTGGGAGGGTACCAGGGGGTGTCTGATGTCCTTAGCACCAGACGATGTCTTATTTTGTTCCAGGGCCAGGCAGCAGAAGGCACCCTTCATGGGATTCATGGTGGTGACTGGACCCTGGTCTCAGACACAGATAAAGGCCGTGGTGTTGTGCACCACCATGTGTGTGTCAAGGGCTGGAGAAGGGATGAGGAAAACGCCCTTCCCTCCATCACCACACCCTGCCTGTGTGCCCCTGGCCCCTGCTGATAAAGGCTCCCTGAACCCTCCTCCAGGGGCAGAACAGGACCTCAGGGCAGGCTCAGCCCCAGGACCTAGATTGGTGTGACCAATCCTTCATGCCCAAATCCAGTTTACTCCATGCTTCCCTGTTGAGGTCAGGAACACAGCACAGAATGAGTTACCTTCATCTTACCCTTCTCCTAAAGTCTGCTGACAACCTGGTGTGCACAGTAGACCATGGGTGCCAACTGCAGCCTGACCTTACCCCTCCACTCTGGCATCAGGAAGGTGGAATCATGGCCATATAAAAACAGCATGCAGGGAAGAGAAAGAGTTATATTAGCTTTGCAAAACCACACAAGGGCATGGTGCTAACAAGTTTGCCAAGGCACCAACGCCTCTCCAATTACGAGTCATGCGCCACTCCTTGAGCTATGCTGGTGGGTCCAAGAAACTCAGCTGGTCTAGTCCTTGCTTCTGCCATCTGGAGAAGCTGGAGGGTGATCAGGCAGTCAAGTAGATGCACTGTCCCTGGAGACATTGAAGGCCAGGCTGGATGTGGTTCTGGGCAATCTGGTCTAGTTGAGGTGTCCTTACTCATTGCAGGGAGTTGGACTAGATGAGCTTCGAAGGTCCCTTCCAACCCAAACCATTCTATGATTCTGTAAGAACTGGGATAATGCCCAGCAGTGGGAGCAGTGGACCCACTCACTCACTGCCCAACAGCAGATCTAAAGCTCAGCATCTGGGTGTTAGGATGGAGTCACCACATGGTGCCCCAGGGTTGGTGGGCCTGTACAGGGGCCTCACACAGTACTTAAAGACTTTGACACAGTTCTCCCCTGCATCTGCCACAAGGAGGTGACCAGAGGAAGAGCAAGCCACACCAGCCGGCCTCTGCAGCCTTGTGGACACCAGGCAGACAGGAGCTCCATGTTCTGGGAACAAGTGGACTGTCCGGAGCTGCTCATCTGCCACTAGGATGCTGCCAGCCACATCAACGCAGACCCCGGCGGGGTTACCAAACCGGTGTCCGTATTTGCTGCTGAGGGAGAAGAGGAGCTTGCAGCTGCTGCTGAAGACCTTGACATCTCCACATTCCTCACTGACCACGAAGCCTCCGCTGGGTGCTGGACTGACATAACGAGGTCCCTGCAGATTGGATACCAAGTGAATGTTGAGCATCTTGAAGGCATGGTCCAGAGTAAAGCTGTGGACTTGGCCTTGTGCATAGTCTGCTACCAAGATTCTGCCCATGGAGTCTACTGCAATACCCCTGGGGGAACCAACCTTTCTGATCTTTATCCATTCCCCCTTGGAGCGGGTGGTGTGAGGGTTAAAGACCTGGACGGCTCCATTCATCATGTCGGCCACAGCCACCCTTCCTGTCCGAGTCACAGTCACATCTTCTGGCAAGAAAGTGCCACTTTCCCTCCCCATTTGTTGGCAAGGCAGGGACTGCAGTGTTTTGCCTGTGCTGCTGAGAACATGGACCCAGGGAGCACTCTCAGCTGTCACATAGATAGAGCCATCCAAGGAGCAGTGGATTCCACATACTCCACCGTAGCGACTGCCTGTAGGGTTGGGGATCTTCCGAACCAGGTTATCCTGGCAATAGTGGAGGAGGTTCTTAATGTTGTCCAGATCTCCACACAGGCTTTTGGCCTTATCTACCAGCTGGTGGACATGGTGCTGTGTCACCATGCCCATGCCAATCTGGTTGCTCAGCAGTGGGCTGGCTGCCTGCAGTGTGGTGCTTGACTTCAGCTGCAGGGTGTAGATGGTTTTCAGAAGCTTCTTCTTTTGCTGGCTGGTCTCCAGAGTGTCGTCCATGACAGATCCCTATTTTGGGGGAAGCAGTAGGACCATTACTGTCCTGCCTGCTGCCATCTCTGGGAACATGGTCTCTGGGAACTGAGGTGCCTGCTGTCTACCCAAGGTCAAGATTTTGGTGCTAGGCTGGATTCACTCCGATGTGACAGAGATCAGATCCTAGCCCTAATAGCTAATGACGTGCTCAGGATATAAAGACAAACAGGGACCACAGCACAAAACTGACAAACAGTCAGCAAGCTGAATCTGCAGCTGGAAGTAACAGCCCAAAAGGTCCATTGGCTTCAAGGACAGCTTGGCTGGTGCTAGATCTGGCTTGAGAATTTATGTGTAAAGGAGAGCCTTGTGTGAGCACACTGAATGGGATACCCACCTCTCCAGTTCCTGAGATGAGTGGCTTCTCTCAGGTCTTTCACACTTCTTAACCCTGTAAGCCTTATCTCTCCAAACCATACTCTGTCCATGCTAACGCTTTAGACAATGTGGATACCTCCACCCTACTTGGGTCAGATGTGACACTTGCCCAGCATGTGCCTTTGTAAGGGCAGTTCCTCCCCATCCAAATAAACTTATTCCTGAAAAAGCTAACAACCTGATAGGAAGAAGAAGGGCGGTACTGTTCTGAAGGACACAGTCAACCTACACAGTGTTTTTTAGATGGGAGAGCCACCATGAGAGCCACAATTTCTCTTTTGCCCACTCTCTCTCTGTTTTAAAGCCATAAGGAATGTCCTTCAGGATGTGGAGATGATAGCCTGGTTCTGCTGTGTGCTTTCCAGGGCTGGCTGGAAGTGGTAAGAGAAATGTTAACAGAAATGTGGCCTCTTTAAAGTTCCCAGAGAGGCAGAAGTTACCTTTGCTTTAAATGTGATTATATTAATATTGCAATGGATACACTTGGCTGTTCTGAGTTGTTTGCCGCTGTTCTACCTTTATCACACTGTGTCCCACGGTTGCCTAGTATCATGTGCTCTGCACTGCCTGCAAAAGTAACGCATCCCAAGCCTCAGCCAAAGGAAGCTAGGCTGAGGCATACTGGGTGCAAATTGTCACCATTGCTAAAAACCATCCCCTGAATATTTGCCGAGCTATCAAACACAAATATGTGATGATGGGGATGAATGTGACTGAAGAGGAAATCCAATTTCTGCTGCTTTCAGGGCCGGGGAACAGTTTTGCCCCCTCTTTCCCCAAAGTGCTTTGTGTCACCAACAGTGGAGCCCTCCACCATCCCCATGACTGCCAGACAGGGTTCAAAATGCAGGTCACTGGGTTTTGCAGATGGGAAAACTGAGACACCACAAGGGAGCTAACATGCCAGCCAGGAGGAGTGTCCACCTTCTGCTTCCTGAGCACAGGGCACCCAAAGCTGCCTTCATCCCTGTGATGGTGTGTCCTGAGCTAAACCTGACCCCAAATTCATGGGTCTAAGCCCAGAAACAGGGCCTTGATGCTGTTCCCAGCACAGCTCAGGCCAATGCCCACACGTGTGACCATGAGCCCAGCTCAACAGGTCTGTACCTCTCTGTCCTGATGTCCTGGATGCTGCCCGTCCTCCCACCAGCTCCGTCCTGCTCCCCGCTGGGCTCAGGGCTGAAGGATATTGTGTTGTTAGTGACGGACGATTGCCCATGAGTCTGGGTAAACACAAAAGCTCCTTGTGCTGACAACCAGAAGCAGTGAGACGAGGGCTGATCTGTGCAGGTTTTATTTCCTCCTGGTCTCATGCCCAGAAAGAAAGTGCCTTTCCCTCAGGATCTGTCCATCTCTCACCTACCTGCTCCTGCCAGAGGGAGGAGAATCCCCCAGGCAGCCATCTGCAGGGAGAGTTGGGGCTTTTACATAGAGGCAAAAGGGCTGATTTGCTGCACCTCACCCTTAGTGTGAAACACTCCTGGTGTGGGACAGGGATACTCACACCTCAATTCAGGGCTCCTGCCTTGTCTTCTTCTTGGCTGCCTCCCTGTGTGCTGCCAGCCTGGTTGCATGCCTCAGTCTCCCCACTTGCAAAAAGGAGGCTGGTGCTTTTTGCCATGTGGTGCTTTTTGCCATGTGGTGCTTTGAGGACCAGCAATGGAGAAGCTCTAGAAGAGGCAGATCAGCTGGGGCTCCTGGGCACAGCCTCCTCTTCATCTCCACACTGCTCAACCCTGGCTCCCAAGCTGGGTGGCAAAACCATGTTTACAGTTGATGGTGGTGTTTATCAGTTCGCTTCAAAGAAAGAGGAGTAAAAGCAAAGTCATCCAGGACCAGCCTGCATGGGGCTGGTAGAATCCTGCCCTCCTTCCCTGGCAGTGCCTGCTGAGAGTGCTCAATCTGTCCTTGCTCACAGCAAGCTCAAAGCAACACCTTAAACCTGGCCAAGGCGTGAAGGACTTTGCATCTGTTTATTACTCAGATGGGCCAAAGGTAAATGAAGTTTGGATCAGACACCACCCACCTGGAGGGGCTGTGTGTGCCTGGCCCTTTGGATGAAGGAAGCAAGTGGGGGTCCAGCTATCTGCAGGGGTGGGATCTGCCTCTGAAGGCCCAGGGCTGGGTGCTCCTCTCTCAGTGTCTTTAGGGCTCTCCTGGTCCTAGATTAGTGTATCCCCAAAGTTCATAGCATCTGGGAGGCTTCTCCAGACCCATTACCAGCCAATCTGATGAAATCACCTTGACATGACAAGCATGGGGCCGCTCCACCCCAGCCCCAGCAGGACCAGGCAGCTTCAAAAACCATCTCCCAGGGCAACAGGCTTTGACCTTTTGTTTCACTGTTGTGTGCTCCATCACCAGGATAAATAAACACAGCCTGGCCCTGGGGCTTCCATTCACCTTTCCAGGACCATGGCTCTGTCACAACCTGTTTGAAAGCCATCCCCGGTCCTCAGGAAATGCCTGTGTCATGGCATGGCTCAGGCACGGCCCATGCCCACGCCACTGCCTGCAGCTGCAGGGTTCAAGGATGAGGGCATGGAGGTAAACTAAGGGGAAAAGCGTTTGGGTCCAGTTCAGGCTTTTGTGGAGCATGTTACTTGTAGGCAGTAGTGGTGAACTTCTCCCCTCATGGCTTTTCCTCCCCTGGCCCATGGACAGCAGCTCTTGCTTGAGGGTCTACAAGGCCCCGTGTCTCTGCTGAGACAGACACAGCACCCGCCTGGCACTGTGCATGTGTGCAGGCAGCCAGTGGGACATCCCATGAGGCAAACTGATGTCATTGCTACCGAGTCACAGACTTGGGAGAAACAACCCAAACTCATTGATGGGGAACATTTCCCTGTCTAAAGCACACCTCCATGGCTGGAGAGAGGGTCAGGGGGACACAGTTGACCACAGTGGTCAGTAGAGTGTTAGCAATCATAATGTGAAACCTTCTATCTCTGGGCTGGACGCTGGATCCAGGGCTCTGGATTGCTGTCAGCATGGGGAGATTGTTTGCTGGGAGCAGAAGTGGATGGCCATGTTGATTAAGCAGGGTGGTAGGTGGATGTCCAACCGCTGGGTGTCTGACTGTTGGGTGTCCAGCTGTGGGGCTTCTGGCTGGCTGCTGTCCGACTGTCGCGTGTCCATCCGGCTGGCCACTGGCTTGTCATGGCTTTGAGCAGACACCAGGCGGCTCCGTCTGTCCGAGCAACGGCAGATGATTGTCACTAATTACCAAATTGCAACGAGCTCTGTGTGTGTGTCTGTGTTTGTGTGTGTCTGTGTGTATGTACGTGTATGTCTGTGTGTCTTGTGCTACAAGAAGCAGTGCCCCAGGACTGTGCGAGCTGTTGGTGGGAAGCCAGGAAGCCAGAGGGTCTGCTTGGCCATCCTCAGAAACATCATCTCCAGCCCAAGCTGATCCCCCATCCCCTCTGCACTCCCCCACTGTCCCCAAAGTGGGGACACACTGCCCAGCTGGGGACACACAGGGGCTTGGGGGGACACTGGGGAACAGTGCTTTCAGAGCCTGATCCCCAAATGCAGGCTGGGACTGGGGCTTCCTATGCCCTGTTATATGCCAGTGAGAGCAGGAATTCAGAAACTTTTCAGGCATCACAGAAATCCCTTCAGGAAGGCAAATTTTAACTACTCTTGTCCCCAGAACTGCCCTGTCACTGCCCTGTTCATGGGCACCCTAGAACCCCTCCTGCCAGTTAGCTAGCCCATGGAGCTAACCCCAAGGTCAGGCTGAACAGGGCTTGGAGCAACCTGAGCTAGTGGAAGATGTCCCTGCCCATGGCAAGCGGTTGGAGCTGGATGAGCTGTAAGGTTCCTTCCAACCCAAACCAGCCTGGGATTCTGTGATTCTATGGAGAAGGTTCTCCAGGGTTTGATAAGGGCTGAGCTGACACCTCGGCTTCTTCCTTGCTCAGTTCCTGCTCCACAGCCTCCTGCTCCCACAAGGCTCACAAGAGGATTGGGAAGTTAATCCTCTTTGAGACATCAAGCTCCCTGTTGAGCAGGACTGAAAGGGCTAAAAGCTGTGAAGCACAGCAGGATACTGGCATGGAGCTACTTTCCTGCCTGGAGTATCCCCATGGGTGAGCCCCAGCCAGCCCTGGTGGCAATGTCCCCATTGCCACCCTTCTTCCCATCCACCCCAGGCACCAGCCTGTTCCCAGGGCCATGGCAGTAGTCCCACCAGCTGGCTCCCTGCATCCCACCCTGGCCTGGCTCCTGCAGCCTCTCCACACTGATTCCAGGGAGGAAAGTGAAGTGTCTACATGTACTGGCACAGGAGAACGTCACAAGACCATACAGGACATGGGACATGAGCAGAAGCTTTCTGCAAACACAGCCTCATGCTCAGCCTAGTGGGGAGGGCTCTGGAGGTCCAAGGGCACTGCTGAGCCCTAGCAGGGGGATATTAATCCAGTAATGGGTATTACTGGAACAGATCTTTGTGCTGTAAACATTCTCTTTTGAGCAGTACTGGGCCATTTGGTCTTCCAGGAAGGGTTACTCCATCTCCTGGTGAGGAAATTTGAAGGCTGCTGTGCCACAGGCTGGTGGGCAATATTAAAGAAGCAGCTGCCTTTTCTGCTCCCCTTTCCCACCCAAACCACAAACTGTTGATGTCTTTGGGTACTCCACTCCTGAAATAAGGGAGGAAATAACAGTATCTCTGAGGGTTTAAGCCTCTGCAGCCCTAGATCTGGGACGATGATAAGGGTGTTTTGGATTTGCAGCAGCCACTGCCTGGGATAGGGGAGCCAGGACTGCTCAGGCACCATACCTGGGTGTGCAGTGCTCCTGGCTCTTCAGACAGCTTCTGCCTTGCAGGAACATCTCTTCCTCCCCTCCCAACCCTTTGCCCCTCAGCATCTTCCCCTCCACCGAAAAGTCCAGCAGTGGGGAGCACTCAGCCCTCGTGTCTCCCACATTGCCTTGGCACGAACAAATGCAGCCCACTTGCACCCACCCTCCAGGCAGGATGCAGCAAACAGCATCCTCAGCCTGTGGTGCCTGAGGGAAACCTTCTCCCTGCTCCGCTTGTCTGCCTTCAGGGAGCATCAACCTGCGTGAGAGCCAGAGCTCTGCTCTCACCAGCACCAGCTCTTTTAAGTACTTAAACCCTCAGTTCTTCCCTCTGTGGGTCTTTGATCCAATTCCAAAGCAAGAATGGTTCTGCCTAGGGCAAATAGCCAGGGAAAAAAATCCATTTGGATGCATCCAAGAGCAGGGAAAGGAAACTTCCAATTGCAATAACAGATAGAGAGGAGGAAAACGCAGCAGGGAAGTTGTGGAGGGTTTTTGTACTCTTTTCCTCACTCAAAGCTGAGAAGATGGGATCGCTGCTCCTCCATGCTCACCCACTCTGGCTGCACACCTTGAGGGGATGGAGAATACATGGAGGACTCAACACTGCCTGAGCAGCTCTGGAGCTGCCATCCTGTGTGCTCCCTGGGATGATGGGGACCTTTTGGGGGCAATTCCCAGTTTATCTTCCCAGCTCCAGCCTAGTACCTCCACCTACCCTTGGCTTGCAGTTAAAGAGTGTGCTGCAAAGCCAGTTGATTGCCTCCCTCCTGCCTGAGACAGGGCAACTCTGCCCCAGGTTCTCTTTGCAGCTTCACATGTCTGCTCAGGAATCTCCTTGCTGACCTTGGCCCTTCTTTAGTCCAACTTTGGTAAATTTCCACTGCTCCCAGCTCTGGCCTACCCATGTTGGGGTAAGAGAAAACTGGTTGTGCTGGGCAGGAACCACTTCTGGTCTCCAGTTGGTTCCACATGGTAGCTCCATGTTACGAGTGAGTGCCTGGCTCCCTGGCCCTGCGCAAGTGGCTTGGGGATGCACCGACACAGATGGATAGGCAAGACACACAGACAAGGCACATCAGCACTTGCGTTCCCTAAGTCATTTAGAACAAGAAGAAACTGCTTCAAGCTGCACCAGGGGAGGTTTACACTGGATTTTAGGGACAATTCCTTCACCAAAATGGTTGTCAGGCATTGGAACAGGGTTCCGAGGGCAGTGGCGGAGTCACCAACCCTGGAAGCGTTCATAAACTGTGTAGATGAGACCCTCAGTGACATGGTTTAGTGGTGGCCTTGGCAGTGCTGGGGAACAGTTGGACTTAAAGGTCTTTTCCAACCTGGTTGATTCCATGATTTCAGCTATGGCCTCCAAGTTCGTTTGATCCCAAATCACTTGGATGTTCCTCAGCCAGACTGGAGTGTGCAAGGAGTTAACTTGCCCTGGCATCAAGTGTGTCCTCATTTCTTGGTGCCATAGTGAGCGCCCTGCCAGCACATAGCAGCACCCTCTTCCCCTGAAGATGGGATTGGGTCTACCCCATCTTTTACCTGTGAGCAAATCAAGGGTGTTTGCAGCTCCATCCCTTGGGACCATGGTTTCCTCTACCTGGCTGGGATGCAGTGGAGGAGGCAATGCCTCTCTGCTGCCCAGGGGCTGTGTCTCTGCAGCAACTGTCCTGTTCCAGCATAAGATCCATCCCCAAAACTTGCTGCCAGCATTTTGCCATGAAGTCAGGGAAACTGGGAGGCACAGCATTTTTATGGGGTTTCCGGGATGCTCCTACCTCATGCTTGGGGCTGCCCTGCTCATGAGAAGCAGTCTGACGTGACATCCTTCACCACAACCTGTGGCCCCATCCCTGTGTCCCGGAGTGCCTGGGCTGTCCTTGTGCTGTCTCCCCTTGCTGTTGACCCCAGCAGTACATGGAGCTAAGCTCACAGCCGCACCAATGTGGCTGGAAAACAGCAAACCCACCCTCAGTGTCCTCTGTGCTCAGCTTCCCTGGGGCCATGTCCTTGTGCCAAGGGGACAGGGAGAGCAACAAGGAACCTTGAAATTGTTCCTTCCACTGCCTCACCCAAGATAAGCTTTCCCTGAGGGTTTGTTTAGTAGGAAACTTGCCCCCCTCCCAATCCCTGAGCGTTCCTTTGCTCCTGAACCCGGAGGACAAGGAATACTTGAGCAGGAGCAGCTGTACCCACCTGGGGTTAGAAACCTATAAAAGTTGTGCAGCTCCACTGACCAGGAGCTGTGCTGGGGACCTGCTGTGACCCCATGTCCCCCCAGCCTGGGAGAAGGGGGGCTGCTGGCCCCATCAGGGCAGGGACTTGGCTGGATCCTCCAGCTGCCAATGGGAAGGAGCTTGGCTTGGCAGGGAAGTGGGGGGGACATGCAAATAGGGTGACTTTGGTCAACCATGGCCAAGAAAGATGTCTATCGGGTGAGCCTGACATAAAGATCAGGTAATGGCTCACTATCAGATGCCTTTAGGGTGGCCAAATAGCCGTGTAATGGGTCCTGCACTGCAGAGGGCTGAGGGCCCTGGGGGTGCAGATTGCAGGCTGGATAAGCCACCCCAGTAGTTCAACTCCCATCCATTATTTAAATGCAAAAGTAAATGCTTCCATCTTTTCAACTGGAATGGTGCCACCAGCTCAGCCACATCCTGAAGGTCCCCTCCTGGTGGCCCACAGACAGGAGTCCCCTGGGCAGGGGACTGCCCTGGGCAGTCCATGGCAGGGCAAAGAGGAGGTGCCACCAGCACCCCAGGGACAGGGTGCACAGGCAGATGTCAGGGTGGCACAGATGGGGGATTTGACCTCACACCCTCCTCTCTGCTCTTCCCTCCACCAGGACCCAGGTGCTGCAGCCCCATGGAGTTGGATGCTTCTTTCCAAAGGAAAAGGCTGTGTTTGTATGCAGGGATTCTGCAGGAGTAATTAGGATACTCTTGGCTTTGTAGGACTGTTGTGGTACCCACCAGAGCAGGCAGAGCTCCCTGGATAGCAGAAAAGAGCAGACAGCAGCAACTCCCGCTCAGGGGTTTTTCTCTTTAATGGTTTGGTTTTTGTTTTGTACATTCGTAAAACTGTGAACAATAAATACTGTGTGATCAGCCCCCAACTTCTGCTCACCCCCTGGCTTCCAGGAGTGAAGTGGAGAAGGATGCGGGATGCTGGTACTGGCTCCACTCATGGAAGAGGTACCCAGCTCATAGCATGGGCACCAAGGAGCAGGTTAGCATCCCAGCATCCCAGCTCAGAGTGGCAGGATGGAGTCAAGGGCTAGGGAGGGAGAGGTGGCTCGTATGCAGGCAACATCTCATCTAAAGGGGGTGAAAGGAAGCACTGCCTAGTGGTTTGGGCACTGCTGAAGCCTGGGGCTGCTGGTCAGAGTTCAGCTACCCCTCTTGTGCCTTTGAGGTGCTCACATTCAGATGGGGATCTGCTAAGAAAAAGTGTGATGCTTGGGGCTGGGACAAGATGGGATTCCTGGGTGCATGAGGGACCTACACATTTGGTTGTTCCTTCGAGGAGGTAAAGGCTGGGTGGGCAAGGAAGAATGTCATGGGAAAATGGGGCTCCAGCTTCTTTGTTGTGCCTGTGGGTGCATTTCTGTGTGCTGGATGATGGTCCTGGCATGAAAGATGCACAAAGAAGTTGGTGTAGGGAGAGTAGGGAGCCCTGAGATACAGGAACAGGGATGTGCTGGTGTGGGGGACAGCAGCTGTGTGAGCAAGTGAGCTGCAGAGGAGTGGGGGACAGGGGGACACAGGGTAACAAGAGGGCACAGGGTGACAGAGGAGCACAGGGTGTTGGGGTGAACAGGATGATGGGGGGCACAGGGTGGCAGAAGAGGCTGCAGTGACTGGCAGGCTCTTGGGAGTGGGTGATGCCAGCAAGGTGCTTGGTGTGGAGGGGACTTCTCTGCTAATGGTCTTACACCATCCGAAGATGACAGCACTGTTCAAACCCAGAAAGAAATGCCCACCTGCATGCTCTAAGCAAAGTCCTTAAGTGCGAAGTAAGCCCTTCTGATGAGATGAAAGCTTTGTCCAGAGAACAATAACACGAGAAGAGCTGGGTCCATCAAAGTACTTGTGAGTCCTAGATCTGACAAGTGGGTTTGTCTTCTTAGTCACCCAAAGTAGAATTCTCCACTTTACGCCCAGAGAAAAGCCAGTGTCCAAAGCTCCCTTGCTATGCTGTGTAGGTCCCTTATTTCTGGCTTTGCTTGCTGTCCTCTTTGTTCTGCCCTCCTGCCCCCATCCTGGCTCTTCTCATTGCCACCAGGTCAAGTCAGTGAAGGCTTTGGTGCTAACAGGAGATGCCACCACCTCCTGAACAGGAGAGTGGATGGGAGAAGAGAGGATGCCCAGCTTTTCCAAGCTGAGGCAAGCACATTATACCTGTCACAGTTGGAGGGAGCCCAAGAAATGGTGGCCCAAGCATGGGGACATCCTGAGCTAGAGCAGATGCTGCTCAGCAAGGTGGCAAGGAACGGGAGATGTCACTGCCCTGCAGTGGGTACCAGTTTGCCCATTGGAGGCAAGAGCCCACAGACAGCATAGGGAGAAGGTGGCCTTTTGGGACGGCAATGGATCCCACAATCAGCAGGCATCTGCCCTGGGTGGTTGCTCTCCAGTGCTCTGGCTGAGGGGTGGCCACTGAGCATTGGTGCAGTTTTGTCCCTTCATACCTAACTTTAGGGTCTTTGTCCCTTGAGCAGTGAGGTTCACAGCAGCATCATCTCACCCATTTTGCTGGTCCATGTGTCATCATTTAGGGGATTAGGAGTAGTGGGTAAGAGCTCATGGGAGCTCTGCAGGACTGGGGCCTTTTTGAGGAACATGTGTCATGTCGGCATGGGAAAGGCCATCAGGGCAGAGGAAGGGAAGGTCCTTTCTGCGGAAAGGCAAAACAAGAAGCCAGACGCTGGGGGACTGATGGACAGGAAAAGTCCCTACAGCCCAGCAGCCCCCGACACGTGACAGGAGAGCTCAGACCCCGGTGTGGAGCTGTGGCAAAGTGGCTTCTGTGTCATCTGGTCATTGTGGCTGGGAGGATGTTCTTGTCTCCACAGAGTGAGAAGTATGTAGCCTCTGGGTCAGTCCAGCTGCACATCTGATACTCTGCTGTGATCCTCAAGCCACCATGGTGTGAAGACATTGTGTCTTTGCTCTGTACAAGGTGAACAGCCACACTCCGCTTCAGCACAACCACAGCTGGATTGAGGCTTGACCTTCCATATACCCTGTCTGGTATCTACCCATGGGAGATGGGCTGCAGAACTCCCTGAGTGTCTCTGATGAGAGGGTTGGATGACCTTTCTGCTGGAAGCTCAGTGCTTTCAGGCCTTTCTTATTTTACCTGCTAGTGACTTCCCTTTCCAAGGGAGCTCCAGAACAGGAGCTGAGGCTGTGGAGCATGCAGAGCCAAGCAGCACTGTCTTGACAGTGGGGTAGGACAGGGCACTGGCTCTTACACCTTGTGGGGTCAGCTGGGGGAGCTGGCTGAGACCCCACGCAACGCGTCCCCAGCCAGGCAGTGGTTAAGCTTTTATCCGTGGGGGAGAGGGACAGTGGAGAAGTGGGAGACTGGGAAGGTGAAGCATGAGGTGGACAGTGAGATCCAGGAGCTTTTGAGCTAGGTGGACTTAGGGGTCAGCATGCAGAGGGCTGTGGACAAAGCCTGTGTCTGTCTCGCTGGGAAGGCTGCAGGACAGGGAGCGCTGCATGGCCCGGCAGCCCAGTGGCATGTCCTCGGTGGGGACCGGGAGCTGAGGGCCCTGGCTGGTGCTGGACCTGCCATCAGAGCACAGCAGGACGCTGGAGTCAGCCTCACACTTGGTAGTACGGCTGTAGTAGGGCTCCATCACACTCCTCAGCTCCAGGGGCATGGTGAGGGGCAGGACCTCCGCTTTGATGACAGCACCCAGGTGTGCTTCTGAAGAGGCTGCTCGCAGGCTCTCAGAGCGGCTCATCTTGATCAGAAGGTCGATGGTTTTGTTCTCAGCCTCGAGGAGGCACTTTGGCAGCTCTCCCTTGTCTCCAGCCTCCCTGGGGGCTGTACATTTGAGGGCCCCTTGTTCTTTAATGTGGAGCTTCTCACTTCCCAAGCTCGTGTTGCAGGCTTCCTTCTTGGCCTGCTGGACCTTCTCCAGACCTTCTGAAGATCTCTTCACTGAGAGGTCCAGAGGTCCCTCATGGGGTTTGGTGGCTTTCTCCAGTGCCTGGTGGATGTGGTAGAGCTCCCTTCGGATTTTGACCAGCTGGTCCCTCAGCTCCTTTTGCTCAGGGGTGTCCTCCTTTGTCAGATCAGAGAGTTTCTTCTCTACCTCTTGATACTCCTCTAAGGTTTTGGACAGCTCTCCTATAAGCGCATTTGTGGCCTCAGAGTCTATCATGGTGGCAGAAGTCTCTTGGGGTCTGCTCTGCTTGCAGGAGCCATGGTCCAGGCCATCACTCACAGAGGGAAGAACTTCAGTGTTGTTGGCCCTCTCTAGTTCCTCGGGTTGGCCTGCAAAGACCTCCATGTGCCAGTGGTTCAAGGCTTTGGGGATGTGGCCAGGGTTGTCCCTTGAAGCACTGCAGAGAGGAAATGGATACAGTCAGTAGGGAAAGAGATAGGAAAATCCTTGGCCATATGTGTAGGGCCGGCATCTCTGGGTTCAGCCAGGGCTCCAGCACTGCCTGCTGAGGCACTTCCAGGAAGGGCTTTGGTCTGAGCCCTGACTGGACCTACTCCTGGCATTGTTCTCCCAGGAACTTCCCATAGATCCTGACACAGGCTATTTCATGACACCCTCCAACAAAGGGAGAGACCAGCCTGGGGAGATGGTGTTGATATGTGACCTCAGCTCAGCTAGCCTGTCCTGGGTTCTCCATCTTCTTGGGCCACTTGAAAACAGTGATGGAAATGACCACTCTACAGTCCTGAAAGCCCAATTGAAGAGGATGTCTCCAGCCAGCCTGAGTGCAGGGAAGAGGCAGATGGAGATAAAAAACCATTGAGAGCTCCTAAGAAAGCTCTTCCAGGTGCCAGGAGCCAACCCAAAAGGTTTTACAGTGACATTTTCTTGGAGCCACAGCTGGACATACACAACCAGGAGAGGAACTGAAACTGTTCAAAGGAGCAGTGCACATTTCTAGCCCCAGGTAAAAGGAGATGTTTGGAAACATGACCCTCCCTCTGGGCTTTGGAACCAGAAGGCAAATCAAAGAAATGCAAAAGCCTGTGTTTAAAAATAGGCGATGACTGCTCCAGCAACCCTGGGATAGCTGGAAACCCAAGAGGAGGTTCCTTGGTGCCTGGGGAGCACAGGTCCACACCACACTGGCACCACACCACTGCTGGCTCCATATGAAACAGGGGACAGTGAAGGACAGCAAGTGGTGGCATCACCTGGATCCTTTGTTCCTGAAGGGCAGAAAGCCCTGCTCAGATTTGATATGGACCCACCAGCCTGGAGTGTACTTAGCCCTTGGAGACTCCTCTTGTGGTTTAGAGCCAAGTGGGGGAATCAGTAATACGATAGGGTATGAAGATGTGAGGAAGAGTCAGAGATCACAGGCACCTTACCTGCTCTGGTAGCCGAGTTTTCCAGGCATCTGCCTTTCAGGTCCTATCAAATCCAGCCCACTGACAGAGAACTTCCTCTTCAGGGAGTTGCCCGGAGGGTTGTTGGTCTCCAGACAGGTCATCACTGGTAGCTCTGTCTTCCGAACACTGCTGGGGGCAAAAGCACCATCCTTTATTCCCACCGTGTTTTGGTAGATGTCAGAAGATGGCTTTTTGCATAGGCTGCTGAGGCCCAGTGCAGGGTTGCTCTCTTTCTCCTGACACAACCATTTCTCCTCTTCCTCCTGCCCCAGCATGGCAGAGTGGCTGAGCTCGGTGGCTGGCTCCTCTCTCACACCTTTGGACCAAGGAAAACCTGTCTTCAGAATGGGGACCTTCAGTAGCCCTGGTTTGGTTGGCTCACTGGGAGGTTTGGCTTGGAGTGTTGTGGGCATGACAGAGCCTGCCAGCTGCTGGGCTTCTGGCTTGCTGGGGGGCATCTTGCTTTCAGTGGAGCCAAAGGTGTGCTCAAAGAGCAAGGGGTAGTAGAAGCGGGGCAGGAAGGCTGAGCGCTCCGGGCTCTGCAGAGGTTGGAAGTGGGAAGCATGTGGGTGCATCAGCTGGGCTGTGGAGGCCAGGAAGGGCAGCTGAGCCAAGTGTTGGTGTGTCGTAGTACTGTTGGCCATGGTGGGGCTCAGGTAAGAGAAGAGGCTGGGGTTTAATGGATAGTTAATACCCAGCAGTGAGAGGTTGAGGCTTTGAGGTTCGTGGTAGTCGCTGTAGGCTGGAGGGGGGTAGCATGGGATGATGTTGCTGTCAGTACAAGGTGAAGAGACCTCGGGTGTGTTCCTCCTTTGCCCATTTGCCACCAGTTTCCACTGCTCCATGAGGATCCCACTGCTGGTCAGGCATTTCTTTGGCACTTTGCAATGCTTTGGCTTAGCATCTAGGTCTGGGGAGGCCATTTCCCTGTTTTTCATGACATGGTTCTTGAGGGAGAAGACATCCGTGATGATGAAGTCAGGTTCCACCTCCTTGCAAGGCTTGTCCCTCTTATTTTTGAAACCTAAGACCAAAGTATTCACTTCTGATTCAGTTGGGTCACCTTGGCAACCTGCCTCCTCCATTTTCTCCTTCTTCTCCCCTGCATCCATCTCCCTCAAGAGGCCAGCAACATCATCCTCCTCCTCTTGGAACTGGCCACCTTCTTCACCAGCCCCCTCACCAGCAGGCAGGACGTCCACTCCTGACATTGGCTTGTCCTCCTGGCTGTCCCTGATGTTCTGCTTGGTCCTCACCGACCCTCCCGACATGGCCGAGGAGTCACAGGTCTCCTGCTCATCCCCCCGTAGGCGGGAGGTCTCCGTTGCGTGCAGCAGCCGCAGCTCTGGGTGCAGGAGGTTGCCCTTCTTGTATGGCCAGTCGGACTCGATGAGGAGGGAGAGGGAATTCTTGCACAGGCTATACTTCATGTGGTTGTAGAGGTGGGACTTCTCCATGCATGTGAAGGGGCACTGGAAGCATTTGTAGTTGTATGGTTTGCCCCATGGCCTTGGGATATAGTGAGGCTTTTTTGGCTTCCTCTCCTTGTGCTTGTAGACCGAGGTCAACTTGCAGCCCACATCGTCCTTAGACATGGCAGTGGATGCCTGGAGGTGACTCCTGGAGGGCACAGAGGGGCACGGTGCGTCGATCTTCCCACACCTCTCTGGGAACCACTGTGTACTCTGGAAGAAGGACAGTGTGGAGCTGTGAGCTGTGCCTGGAGCAATGTGGGCACCTCCTGGCCCCAGGAAGTGGAGCTGCTGGCACCTTGCTCTGGAGCTCCTGTGTTTGGGATTTAAACTCAGGCCAGTGATGGAACTTTTGCCCAAACCCCATTGCTGGGCCCATTATTAGCCCTCTTCTGTCAAATCACCCCAAGAGAAAGGAAAACAAACACTATTAAAGGCATTGAAGCTAAACCTCCTCAAGGTGACATAGAAGCACTAAGGGACTTGCTCCAGCCCAGAGACCATTTCCTGGTTGAGGACAGGGAACAATAGAAGAGCCCATCAGCAGCCCTGGACTCTGAGCTGGGCATTGACCTGTGCAGCTTTGGCATCCCCTGGGGTGCCTCAGTGCTAGAGCCAACAGAGATGTTCCAAATCTCAGAATGTTCCAAAGGTAGAGCAGAGCTGGGCTCAGCGAGGATACCTGAAACCCTCAATGTGCAGTCATAGTGCACAAAGGACATTCAGATGGACAGATGCAAACTGACTGACTGACTTTAACCTCCTGTTGATGCTAGAAGGGCAGTCCTGCCTCCCTGGCAGCACAGGGCTGGTCCTGTACTGTGGCAGGACAGGCATAATCCAGCCTGGGAATCCATTCTGGGATAAAGCACCCCTCTCAGTTTCAGGTTCCCAGTTCCAATATCAGTCTTCCCCGGGGACGAAATGTCTGGAGTACGTCCGTCTGACAACGTTGGTCCTTATGTGCTTCCCACTGCAGGCTCCCTGGGGACACTGGGTTGTGCTGGTCTTGCAGCCTGTCCCTGCTGGAGCAGGCAGGGAAACGCAGCACGCCAGTTCTTTGCCTCCCAAAGAACCCAGATCTGCATAGGATCCACACTTACGGAATTGGGCTTCTCCACAGGTGGCCAAGCAGCATCTCCTGGAGTCACAGAGCACCAACATCACCCCTCCAGACACCACTCTGCCCTGGAGGGACCTGCTGGCTTCTTCCGCATTAGAACAAAACCTGCATTCCTCTTAGGGAAGACAGCGGATTTGGGGCTCATTCTGCGTGGTGGGGCTCATTTCTTGCAAACCAAACACTTCCCCCTGTGGCAGTTCCCAGGACAGAGCACTACCACAGAGGACCATAGCCAGGCTGGTGTGGGGATGCACAGCCCAGGAAGGGGGAAGGAGTAGCAGCATCTCCATCTCCAGCTGGAGCCATTCAGCTTCCTGACTACTGGGGAGAAGGAGGCAAACTGTGGGATGGGAAGGGCACACAATGGAGCACACAGTGGGGCACGCTACGGCTTTGGGCACCAGGACCAGGAGCTGCTCAGGGATTAGTGCAGGCAGTGGCTCAAGGACCTGACAATGGTCACTGCTCCCCACCAGAACGGAGTGTGCTCAGCCCAGCCACAGCCTGCATGCTGCTGCATGTAATCTGGGAGGCACATGCAGCTCCCGTCAAGGACAGGCACAGGAGGGCTGAAAAGCTGGGATCAGAGTGGGATGGGCAGCAAAGGGACTGTTGCCATGAAGCCCCATGATGCTCTCCACCTCCCAAGGCTGGGTGCATGCCTGCTGCAGGCAGCTTCTTGCTTGATCCCATGTCCTTGGGGCTGGCTGTTCACCCCACAGCCCTGCTGCCCCAGATTTCCTCCCATGAGCATCCCACTCTCAGTACACATGACTGCTCTGGCCACAGCCTGGAATACCATGTACCCTGAAGGAACGGTAGCCCTGGAGACAGTCCCACCAGCCCCATGGCCAGGAGGTGGCTGTGCTGGGCTGAAGGGTGCCCCATGCTCTGCTACCACCCTCCTCACCACCAGCACCAAAAGCATCATCTTCCTCTGGAAGTGTGGTGAAAGCATTTGCACAGCAGGAGAAGGAATTACCTGCATAGGACCTTTTCCACTTACTTCCTGAGGTCTTGTTTGTCATCAAACAGCAGAGAACTTCTCCTGCCTGTGATGGGGACATGGAACAAGCTGTGCTGTGGCTTCCCCAGTGCAGTGCAAGAGCCTGCAGGGCAGGCTGAGCTGCAGGCAGTGTTTGGAGACAGCCCACTGCATGCCCACATGTCACTTGAACTGGAATCTGACCCTGCTGCTAAGATCTGGTCTTGCAGAAAATAGGCAAAAACGTTCCCTTGTAATGAACCCATGTCCCCCGGGATGCTGCAGGAGCTCCAGGGGTGCAGATCTGACCTGCACCAGCCAGGGCTAATCTCTCCCTTGGTTCAGGGCCTCCTGCCTGCAGGTTCTCCCAGTGAGTGACAGCCTGCCTGGAGGGACATGCTTGTCCTTGACTTCTGTGTGTGTCAGGCCTGTGAGCCGGGAGTGCTCTGCACGCATGCTGCGGCTCTCAGGACAGCAGAAATGATGCAGTGGGATAGAAGCGAGCATCGCTCCCTGGCTCCAGCCACGGAGCCTGTGGTGCCCCAAGTATCATGCCCTGTGCCCTGATCCCTTGCCTGTTCTCCCCCCACACACTTAAGGGCAAGAAACAAAGAGGGGCTGAGCTGGGTGCCTCAGCTCCACTGCAATGCATGGGGCCTGTTTGCAGATCAGCTGAACAAACATCATTTGCTGTTTATATGCCAGAGGCAGATTAAATCTTTGCTGGGAGACTGGAACTGGTTGTTCCATTCCTGCACACTTGATCCTGCTCCTCCAGCGCTGCTGAGAAAGGCATTTTTTCCCCTCCTGTGCCTGGTGGTGCCATTGAGACGTCCCACATGGGGACAGGCAGTTTGTCGGCTTCATGGAACCATAGAATCAACCAGGTTGGAAAAGACTTTTAAGATCATCAAGTCCCCAGCACTGCCAAGGCCACCACTAAGCGGTGTCACTGAGGGCCTCATCTACACGGTTTGTGAACACTTCCAGGCACGGTGACTCCACCACTGCCCTGGGCAGCCTGAAACTGTTCATAATATCTGATCTAAACCTCCCTTGGTGCAGCTTGAGGCCATCTCCTCTTGTCCTGTCACTTGTTCCTTGGGAGAAGAGACCGACCACACCTCCCTAACTCTGTGGAAAGGAACAGAAAGGGAGAATAGAAAAAAAGGAAAGAAAAAGGAAAGGGAAGGAACGGGAAGCGTGAGCCAGGCAAGATGAGCCGGAGCGGAGGCATCCCTGGAGCTGGAAGCCAGGCGCAGCGGCTCCTGGTTGCTGAGCAGTTCCCGCACCAGCAGATCTTCGTGGTCTGCTGAGTCTCTCTCTGTCATAACACATTATTTCCAGTGGGCTGTCAGCCGTGGCGGCGGGGCCGTGCCTGCGGGCAGCATGCGCCGGGGACACAGCACCTGTGCCTGGGAATTGCAGCATCCCTGCTCTCCAACCCGGGTATGCCGCAGGGAGCAGGCATGGTCAGATGGAGGGAGCAGACAAGAGGAGAAGAAAGAGAGGGAGAGACAAAGGGAAGGAAGAAGGGAAAGATGCCCAGGAAAGAGATCTTACTCCTCAGTGTGCCAGTATTTAAATCCCAGCCCCAGCCTGAGCTCCAGTTATGGGGATGTAGGGAAGTGCCCATAACCATTGCGGCAACTGAACTTCAATGCATCAAATATCCATTCATGTCTCTAATAACAGTCAAAAGTGGATTCCCAGGATGTGCAGCAAGCATCTGTGGTGCTGCTTCAGTTTTAGAATCATAGAATCCCAGACTGATTTGGGCTGGAAGGGACCTTAAAGTTCATCCAGTTCCGATCCCCTGCCACGGGCATGAACACCTTCTACTAGACCAGGTTGCTCCAAGCTCCATCCAACCTGGCCTTGAACACTGCCAGGGATGGGGCAGCCACAGCTTCTCTGGGCAACCTGTGCCAGTGCCTCAGCACCCTCACAGGGAAGAACTTCTGCCTAAGAGCTCATCTCAGTCTCCCCTCTGTCAGGTTAAAGCCATTCCCCCTTGTCCTGTCCCTACAGACCCTTGTCAAAAGCCCCTCTCCAGATTTCTTATAGCCCCTTTATGCATTGGAAGCTGCTTTAAGGTGTTCCTAGAGCCTTCTCTTCTCCACACTGAACAATCTAGCTCATGTCTCTAATAACAGTCAAAAGCAGATTCCCAGGATATATGGCAAGCATCTGTGGTGCTGCTCCAGTTTTCCTAGCCTCATATTCATCACAGAACATCCCTACAGCAGGATGGGTGCCACTGTATGCAGCACGTGTCAGTTGAAGCTGTGGAGATGTTCAGCCCCCAAAGCACCCTCTCAGCACACCATAGAGCTTCATCCTCCATCTTCCTGAGCTTGTTGGTCCCCAGTCTTTGGCTGGAGGAAGCAGCAATCACAGTCCATGTCCACCCTCCAGATACACAGTTCACCATCACACCCCTGCTTCACCCTCTTATTTCCAGGCTAGAGATGGACACAGGGCCAAACCCTTCCAGACCTCTTTCCCTTCCTGAGTCTCTTCCTGGTCTGCAGCAGCCATTTGCAGGAAGGGTCTTGATCTGGTGGGTCCCTTTGATAACACCCAACCCATCCTGCAGCTCTCTCCACCCATAGGTAGGCATAGGCATGCCAGTGCCCACCATTCAGGGAAGGAGAGACAAAACCACTCTGAAGTGCAGCAGTCTGGTTCAAAGACAGGTCTCCTGCAGCATGTATGTCCATCAGAGCAGCTCTGCTACTGTGAACTTGCCCTGGTCTGCTTTTGCAGATCCCCAACAGCTTTCCTGGCTGCAGCAAAGACCCCATCTCTCAAACTGATTTCCTTCCTTTGCTGCTCTCCTCTGAGTCCTCCAGTGCTGCCTGGAGGCTGCCAGGAAGCTGCAATGCTCCCATGGAAATTGGCTGCCCTCAACCTTTCCCAGATGGCTGTAGGACATGGCATGGAGAAAGGGATTCAAGAAAGGCACTGAAGTTCTCCACTCTGTGGTGCTGGGATGAACCTCCTGCCTCATACCTCATCTTACCACAGATGGCTCCTGTGGTCTCTTATGAGCTGGTCCTACCCTGCATGGGTGGGAATTCATTTGCAGTCCCCTGCACACCCAGCACCAATTGCAGGGACAACTCTTCCCTGCACCTATGACCATCCAGCTACTTCCTTCTGGGCTGTCAAGGTTGCTTTGGGGATCAGTATCACAAGAGGCTCTGTGGTCCTGGCATTGCCATGGCAGGGAACGTGCTGCCCCCATGACCCAGCTGGCCAAGATGGTCCAGTGGGGAGCAGGAGGGTATCTTTTCCATGGGATCTCACACAAAGTCATTCCTTTCCTGCCATTACCCGCACTTCTCCATCCTGGTGCTTCCCGTGGTATTTATCCCTGCTGGAATAGGCAGAGAAGCATTGCAGGAAACCGCTGATCAATGCAAACCACTTTCCTACTTTACATGCTTTGCCGCAGGGGCCACTCGGCTATTAGCAGCTATCGGGTCCTTTTTTGATTTTATAGCCTGGGGTGCTGTGATTTGAGCTTTTAAGTGTTTATCGGCATCTGGGATGAGGGCAATTGGCCACAGGAAAGCAGCAGGCAGGCACTGGGTAAGGGGAGGGAGGCTTGGCTCCCAGGTGTGGGAACCATCCTGACCCTCACCCCACACCACAACTCTGTACCGAACTGCTCTTGTAAAGTGACTGTGTGAGGCCACCCAGCTGCCTGCCTCTCGGGTCTCTACGTCAGCAGCTTTGACACTGTTCTCACCTTGAGATGTGCCTTCCTCTGATTCAGTTAATAGTTACACCAAAATCTCTTCTTAGAGCCACGTAATGTCTCCAGAAAGGCTTGGGGCTTCCCATCTGCCCCACACTGCCAATCCTTCCACCTCTGCCCACCCAGCACTCATAGCTCAGAATGGCTCAGCTGCTTGGGGAGTTCTTCATCACCACTTGAATGTCTCCATGTGTGGTGTCACCAAACCATGTGTTTCACATCCCTGGGCAAGCCAAAGTTAGAGTCATGGTCTACAAATCTGAGAGCATTTGGATTCTCATCCTTAAGTTTTCCAGCATAAAGAACTATCTGGAGTTTCAGGTTGGGAAAGTTTACATTTCCTTTATGGAGAGCTTTTTGTGAGGGCCACCTGCAGACCCAAAGCCACTCTGTAGCTCTTTCTAAACACCAGCCCAGAAGTGAGGTGGCTCCATCTTCATGAGTACTCCTGCCTTTTGAGGTGCAGGCTGTCTGGCATCCCTGCCCAGCCTTGAAGTGCCCTTCAGACCAGCTGAACTCACTCCTGTGCTGGACCCAGAGCATGTTCATGCATACAAATCTTCCCTAATTTTGGGTCAAAATCTTCACCCTTTTGTACACTTATTCAAAAGTTGTTTCTATGTCTCTTACCCCTTCTGAGCTCCTCTGCCTGCAGCCTCCACCCCCAGAAAGCAGCTCTCTGTCCCTGAATCCCAGTTAGCCTGAAGATTCCCTGGGGCAACCCTATGAGAAGCAGGCATGGTGCAAGCGTTCAACCAAATGACAATGGGTTGGAGTCATTGTCTTCTGCCTGTGACACACACAGCACAATTCACAGGCTCCTTGAGAGATGCGATCAGGCCGTCACAGCCTCCAGGCTACTCTCCAGGACACCAGGGTCTTCCACTGCAGAAGACTTTCCTCCCTCAGCCTTTTCTGCCACAAGCCCTTCAGGGCAGAGGCAGGTCCTGGTGAGGAGATGTAAGACTGTCTCTCCACATTATATCAGCCACCCACACAAGCTTGTGCCTAGGCTCCACTACAGGAGTTTCCTATGTCTTCCTCAACCTCAATTTCTACCTGCTTAATGGAGCCCTAGGAGACCAGAGGCTCGCAGCCTTGGAGTCAGTGGCTCAAAGGCAAACAGACCTCTAAACCCATGAAAACAACATCAGCCTCGAAATGAAATGTGCTTCTGGATATAGGGGCAAGTGGCTGTGTGCAAGCCACGAAGGTCAGCAGCATGGCTGCATGTCACCCAAAGGGATGCAGAAGAGATGGTGTCCAAGGCTGGCATGGTGAGCAGGGGAAAAGAAGGAACTTCTGGACACAACTGTGGTGGGGCTTAAGAAGTGCATGCAGGTGGAATAGGAAGTCATGGTCCAGCTCTCCTACATGATTAAGTCTGTGCCGTGCCTGTGATGTGCAGGGTTCTTGGAGGTCCAAACTGTTGTCTTTCCCTTTCCAGGGGTTGGAAGGTGCTCTTCATGCTGGACATTATATTCTGCTCATGAAAATATTCCATAACCTTTTCCAGTTTCCTTGACCTCTGAAGTTTCTTCCCTCCCTTGAGAGGTTTCTCCTGCTGTTGCTGATCTGACAGCCTGGGGTGGCATCACACTGCTTGTGGCCAGCTGCCCCAGGAGATCCAGGGATGATCCTGGACTTCTGGATCCCAGAGAAGCTGTGTCTGCCCCATCCCTGGCAGTGTTCAAGGCCAGGTTGGACGGGGCTTGGAGCAACCTGGTCTAGTAAAAGGCTCCCCCACCTGTGGCAGGGGTTGGAACTGGATGATCTTTAAGGTCCCTTTCAACCCAAACCAGTCTGGGATTCTATGATCCCCTCTCAGCCTTGCAACTGGCAGATCTCTAGGGATGGTGGCATATCTCCTTTCCTCCTGGTCACCCAGGCCTGTCACCTCCCATGCATTTTGTCACCCCTTGTCCCACCAGAAGTCTCCAAGACCTTCCCAAACCACTGCAGTCAAGTTCTTCAGTACCAATACTTAAAAGCGTTCTCCTTCTCATTTTCCATTTATCCTCGGACACTTCACGCTCCTTAAATGCATTCCCCATCCATGTCTTCATGCTCCCATTCAACCCTTTCTGCTTTCTTCAGGGTCTTTCCCATCCTCTCCCCTCTTGCTCCAGCTCCTGGCTGACCACATTCTGGCTCTGCTCATGTGATGGTATGTGGCCTCTTTCCTGCAAGGCTGATTTTTATCCCATTAGCCCCAGACATGTCCTGCTGCATGGGATGACTCCATCCCAGATGCAGGACTTTGGACTTCCCATTGCTGAGCTCCTGCAGGTCACTTTCAGCTGATTTCTCCAGCCAGGCACTGCACAACCCATAGAGCCTCTCAGTCCAGCCACTTCTTGTCCCACCTTGTCCTTATTTACCCAATTTGGCCATGAGGACGCTGCACAAAAACTTGTTAAGAGCCCTGCTAAGGTCACATAAACAACATCCCTTTCCTCCCCCCTTATCCAGGCAGCCAGTCAGTCATCTCCTCACAGAAGGCAGTCACGCTGCTCTGGCATGATTTGCCCCTGGTAAATTCACCGTGGCATGTTCTCATCGTCTACAAGGCTGGAAAGGATTGTAAGGACTTGCTTCACAGCTTTCCAGAGACTGCAATGAGCCTGGCCCACCCCGAGTGCTCCCTGTTGGACCTGAGCTGCTTGTGCCACAGGGCACCTCAAGCCAGCGGCCGTCCCATTCCTGCAGGGACCACTGTGCATCCCAGCAGAGCGTGGGATGGAGCAAGCAGTGCCTGGGGGATCACTTGGCTATCCCATTGCTGAGCCTCCTGGGGCTTTCTGAGATGGATCAGTGTCCCCAGGGGCTTCCCAAGCAGAGTGGCAGCCACTCAGCCCTCCTTTGGGATCGCTCCTTCCTCAACGCATCCTCAGGACATAGACCCACCAGCAGATGCAGTCATCATCACTCCCTCTCTCCTGCCCACCCAGGAGGACAGCAGTGGGCAGAGAAGGGGACTGAAGGTTGTAGGAGACACACAGCACACCCCTCCCTCTTCTTGGCTGGGATCCTGGCTCTCCCAGGGCAATCACAGGAAGATCCTCCTCCCCTAAGTTAAAGGAGAAGTCTCTCTTTAGCCAAAACATGGCCGAGATAGAGAAGGATTTCAACCACCCCTCCAAAAAGGGGGCTGCTGCAGTGCTGTGGCCATGCCTGGGAGGATGCAGGCTCATCCCTGCTCCTGCCTGCCAGCTCCAGGCACTGGCTCCAGCCAGAGAGTTTAGGATGCAGCCATGAGGGAGGTATTTAAATCATGACAAACACCAGACACCAAGGAACTGATACCTGCAAAGGATGCGGTATAGTTATGGTACAAGACAATTAACTGAGCTGGGGGAAGGTTGACGCACTAATCCAACTCTGGTGCCATTCGGTGACCATATCCAGGAAATCCATCCCACTGTAAAACACATTCCAAAACAACCCCAATTTGGATCTTCTCCCTTCCCATCCTTAGGTGAGCACAAGCAACTCCACTTGTTAAACAAAAACCTCAAGGGGAAACGGTTTGCTGCTGATTGGGAGAGCTTGGAAACACATGGGAATTGCAGAGCAGAAGAGGTGGCTGGGAGCGACTCCAGAGAAGGTGCAGGAGCTGAACCAGCCAGAACCCCCTCACAGGGATAGGACCACCTTGGTTCTGGGCCAGCAGTCAGGGAGAGAGGCTCTGATTATTCCTGGGGGTAAGAGATTCCCCATCCCTGACAGTGTTCAAGGCCAGGTTGGATGGAGCTTGGAGCAAACTGGTCTAGTGGAAGGTGTCCCTGCCCATGACAGGGGGTTGGAACTGGATGGGCATTAAGGTCCTTTCCAACCCAAACCACTCTGGGATTCTATGACAGCATGCTTCCAGCAGAGGAGGGAAGCAGGAGGGACGTAGCCCTGGGAGGAGGCTGGACCACAGGGATCAGTCCTCCTCTTTGCATCCCCTTTGCAGGCAAATTTCCCCCCAAAAGATGTATTTAGTCTCAGGCAGGAACATTTGTGGTGCTGCAGGCTCCTCCTGCAGGCAGCAGTCACTTCTCTGCCTTCTGCCTGGTCCTTGATGAGGGTGTTTGGTTGTTTTTTAATGCAGATCAAGGTGGCTCCTAGGGTGATGCTGCCCACTGGTTTTGCTCCCTGTCTTGCCAGGTCCTTCACCCCCCAAATAACAGGGGAGCATCTCAGCCCCTGGTCCCTCACGATGGGCAGCATTTGGACTGCAGGATGGTGATGGGAGCCGAGGGATGTCATGGAGGCTGATCAGAGGAGGGAACACTTGGACACAAAATCACCCAATGAGGTCTGTACTAGCCAAAGAATGACCAGCGAGAGAGTAAGAATGGCCTGAGGCAAAGCCACTGGGACTTTAGGCAGAGATGCTATTAGCTGGTGGGTAAAGTGGGAATGCAGCTCATTAACCTGTGCTGTGCCAAAGGTCCTGCAAGTCCCCAGCTGCACCGCACTGCAGTTGGCAGCACTGGAATGTGCTAGGCCAAGGATGTCAGGAGCAGCCGCTGTGGAAGTCCCTGGGATGCCTGTGCAGGAAGGGGGTGACTTTCTGCCTGTTCCCCTTTCAAACCGTGGTCCCCCCACTGCCTGCAGGTCCAGCAAGGCTCTGAAACACCAGGGGGGCTCCAGGAAAGGGTGAGAAGACCCAAGTGGATGGAGGGGTGATGCACCCACCACCTCCCTTCCCAGATTTGACAGAAGGGAAGCAAATACTCCCAACGGAGGTGGGAAAGCAGGACAGGATGAGAATTGGATGTGGGCGGCACACAACAGACACCGAAAACCTCTCCCCATCTCTGTCCCAGGATTTGCTACCACCACGTTGCATATCTGGGACTTTCTGACCCTATTTCCTTGCCTTTTTGTTATTAAAAAGGCCCTGACTGCTGTGAGCTGCTTCTCATTACGTGACTCTTGATGTAATTACCCAAATAACTGCAAACACCCATTCTCTGGTGTGAGCTGTTGTATTCCTGATTGGCACCATTAAGCATTTCAGTAACTAATCTGCAACAATTAATTCAGCCACTCGGTTTATTTTTCACTTCCACTAAGAGGGGTTTAGAGGGGAAAAACTCTGTGGATAATATTGTCTTACTGCTAAATTTCCCCCTTCCCCTCCATTTGTGTTATTTTTCACAACGGCAAATACTTATCATGTCTCCATTGCTCTTCTTGACTATGATCTTAAGATACTTTCTGACCCTAACCATTCTATGATTCTCTGATTCTTACACCAACACAGAGAAGTAAATACATTAAAATTAACCCATGCTCTGCGCCTGCCCAGGCTCCTGACACATCACTTCATTTTCCAGCAGGAAGAAAAGTCAGACCTCTCCAACCCACCACACGGTTGTGGGAAAAGCATCCAAAATCTGTCCCAAACTTCCTATTGTCAGAGACCCATGTGAGCAAATTCCCAGGGCAGGCAATGGGACATGTCATTAGGACAGCAACCCAAGCAGAAAGGCCCCATATGACCTCCCTAGTGCTGAGCGCCTTTAATAAGACTTGCAAAGAGCCTGGAGAGTTGGGACAAGGAGCATCCCTTGGAAATGATCGTGTCCCTGCACACGGTGATGTCTTAGCTCATTCCCACAGTCTGCACATCCCATGTTCGGGTAGGAGCTCCTGCCCCCCTGACTGCAGCATGGCGTACCCAGGCACCATGGGATGAATGGTGAGTGTGCAAAATCAACGGGAGAAGGCAGCTTTGAGCAGGGGGAATATTCCCTCCTTGAGGTCCTACGTGGGTTTCTATTCCCCCGCCCAGGTCTGCGGTGAGACCCCAGCTGCCGTCGGCACCTTCCACCCGCTGCCCGCCCCATCCCAGCACCAAACCAGATTGAAATGTCAGGACTTACAGCTTGTTCCCCTTTCCCGTCCCGGTTGGATCCCTGCTCGCGGCCAGGGAGCTGCGGGGCAAGGGGTTTCCCCCGGGCTGGAACCCGAGCCCCACGGAGGCTGGGTGCCGCTCACGTCTGAAGCCACTCCTGAGCATTTACAAGGTTGTTTGCAGGAAACATCAAACTCGGGAGCAGAAGAGCCAACCCAGGAGCCATCCCCCCTCCCTCGCCGTCCCTCCCCACCCTCTTGCTTGCTCTCATTTGTACCGATTTGCCCCGCAGGCTTCTCGCTGATTTGCCATGGTCCTGGCAGGGCTTCGACCGGGGAGGGGGAGCGGGAGCCAGACGGGAGCGGATGGGGGGAGCCAGCCATGAGGAGGGTGGTGGGGAGAGGGACCGGCCAACAGGAGCCCGGCTTGCCAAAAGCAGTTCAGACCTAGAAAAAGCTTTAATGTGCACAGACGGAGCGAAACCAGCTGGGCTGGAGGAGAACACGCTCGGCAAGAGGCTGCTTTGGGGCTGGGTGCTTGTGCGGCTCGGGGCTGGCTCCTTACTCCAGCCCTCAGCCCCCCAGCAGGGAGGGGAATGATGGACGTGAAAACTCGGCTCCCACCGTCAGCTCTTCCTCTGGACGGGTGGCAGGCAGGGCACCAGCTTGGTTTTCTCCAGCATTAATAATTTACCTGCTCCAGCCCTTGCCCTGGCTGCGCCTGCATCACACCTCCAGCACAAGATGCACCCCCTTTACACTATGTAATGGGTCCCCTCAAGCTGGGACAGCTCCACCATCACCCCCACTCTGTGCCCATCATGGAGCTCGTGCTCTGGGATCCCTGTGTCAGGATGAGCACCATGGACAGAGACAGAAGCCCCCCACCCCGGGAATGATTCAGACCTTGGCTGCCCCCTTCTCCCATTGCAGGTCCCTTTCTCCTACAACAGTGATCCCCAGGACATGCAGTTTTGGTGCCTGATACCCACCGAAGTGTTGGCCCTGTCTGGAGGGAGCAGAGGCAGCTGTAGCCTGAGAAACCCCATGCAAGATGCTGGATCCATTTCAGACATCCGTGTTGGGCTCATCTGCGTGGCATGGTCAGACTTAAAATCAGACCCTCCCCAGCTGCCTGATGCCCTGGCCTGGCTCATCTCTTTGGAGCCAAGCAAGGGGACCCTGCAGCCCCCTCCCCTGTTGACATCTCCGTGTCATTGGGGTGAATCCCATGTTCGGTATTGCACAGGGATCTGTCCCCTCTGTCCCCCCCTTGAGTGTCTCTTGCCCCTGAGCTGTGCTGGGGACGCATCCCCCCCTTTGTGGGCACTTTGCAGGCAGCTGGCCCCAACCTGCTGTGGCACAGGGCCACGAGTGCTGGCTGCCCGTGCCATCTGCCAGGGGAAGGTGGCTGCTGTCCCCCACCTGCCCACCGAGCAGGGGACAGCGGGGACAGGGGGAAGGAACATGGCTGCCTCACTCCATTGAGGGTGCTGGCAGCAGGCAGCGGGAAAAGGAAGGGATGGGTGCAGCTTACACACTGATTAATCCTGGATCCCCTTTGGTGGGGTGCCAGGGTGCACCCCGTTCCACCCAGAGGGCTGTAGTGTCACACTCCCTGCTGCTCTGATGTCCCCTTGGGCAAAGGTGTACCATAGCCAAGAAGGATCTTTGTACTGGAAGGGTGTCCCAAGGGTAGCAGCCCTGGGAGCCTGTTAGGAGATGGGGCTGGAGGTGGCTCTGACCTGTCGTGCTGGTGGCAGCACCATCCCTTCTTCCCTCCCTGCTCAGCTCCAGGAGCATCTGGAGAGCTCCGAGCCATGGGCAGAGCCCACCACACATCCGGAGCTGGAGCTGTGCAACCACCGGAGCCAGGCACCGGCAGGTTCATTCCAGGGATCCCCATAGGCACTGCAGCACTCACTGCCCTGCTCGGTGGGGAAGTCTGCCCTGCGCCTTCCTGCAGGTAGCCAGAAAGTTCTGTTTGTCATTGGAAAGGTCACTGTCTCCTCCTCCCCACTTCTATTCCTGGCCTGTGCCCTTTTGCCGTCGGAGCCGGGAAGCTGGACCCGGACATGGCATCTCGCTGCAGCCGCATGCCTGACCCTCGGTCCTGGATGTGCGTGGGAATGCTGCAGGGAGATGCTGTCCAGCTGCCCGTGTTGGGTGGGATCCTTACGGACCAGGACAACTGCTGTGGGGCAATGAGGGCTTGGTGCTGTCACTTTCAGCCCCAGTGCTGGGAAATAATGGGAATTTTGGGATGCAGGCAGTGTGTGTGATGCTGCTGGAGTCTCCTCTGAGAGAGGAGTCTGGCCCCAGGTGTCATGGGCACAGACATGCTCCCAAGGTGATGAGGATGAAGCAGCCTGTGTCTGGTGTGGGGTGAGAGGCATGAAGCGGGGAGCATGGGAATGGGGGACCCTGGGAAGAGCCAAATCCTGCCCATGGGATCAGTCCTTCAGCGCACACACACAGGCAGGCAGCTGCCAGGGGCTCTCAGCATCCCTGCACAGCCTGGGCTGGCTCTGGTGATGGGAGGGAGAGTTACGGGAGCACTGGGAAAGCACGGGCTGTGGGATGCTCCTGCGTCTTACTGGTGTCCCCCCAAAAATGGGGAGCAAAAAGGGAATGCCCCTCCCAGACAACAGAGACAGGAAAAGGGGATTCACCCTGAAAACTGCCCTTTGCTCAAACCCTGCACTTTTGTTCCTTGTTCTAGGAAATACCAGATCTTCATCTGAGCTCTTCAGTCCTGAGGGGCCAGGCAGGACAAGCCCATGGATCCACTGGCTTCCTGGGATCACCCAGACCCAGCTCTGCACACATGGGTGGACTCAGAGCTCGGCGAGGTGCCCCAAAGCCCCTTTACACCCTGGGGAGGGCAGCTGTGGAGTCCCCCTGCTCCCCACTGCTCCTCAATGCTCCCACTGCTCCCCACTGCTCCTCAATGCTCCCACTGCTCCCCACTGCTCTGCACTGCTCCCCCCTGCTCGCCACTGCTCCCCACTGCTCCTCAATGGTCCCATTGCTCCCCACTGCTCCCCACTGCTCACCACTGCTCTGCATTGCTCCCCCCAGCTCTCCACTGCTCCCCACTGCTCCCCACTGCTCCTCAATGCTCCCACTGCTCCCCCCAGCTCCCCACTGCTCCCCACTGCTCCCCACTGCTCCGCACTGCTCACCACTGCTCCTCAATGCTCCCACTGCTCCCCACTGCTCACCACTGCTCCTCAATGCTCCCACTGCTCCCCACTGCTCACCACTGCTCACCACTGCACCCTGGCACCCAGCTCCAATCTCAGCCTCCCCAGCTTGCCCACACCATGTACAATCACATCGGCCTTTCCCAGCTCTGGGCCAACCTGAAGAGCTGAAGAAAAGCCCCATGGAGCTTTTCCATGTCTCTTTGTTCACAGAGCAAAGATATTCCCTACCCTGGATCTATAGATTGGCCCTTAAACTAAAGCAACCTCCAGGGACCAGTGAAACAGAAGTAGATTTGGGCTGCGGTTTGTTGTGTTTTGTGTATTTTCTCTCTTTTTCTCTTCCTGCGCAGACAGCCTTTGCCCAGGAGGGGTTAGCATGAAAAATGCATGTGGGGATTGGGGGAATGGGGGCGGTGAGGAAGAAGCTATCGATCAAGTATCTCTGAAAGCCACACAGCTGTGCCAGCCCCGCTGCCTCTGCCAGCCCTTCCCGGAGCTCCCGGCACCGGGGTTGGTGCCTTCCCCACCTTTGGTGTGCCGGGGAAGCTGCCCTATGATCCCAGAGAGGAACCGCATCCCAGAGAGAGCTCCAGTGCCTCTGCAATCCCTGCCCTGTTTGTGGCTCCCCACAGCCCCACTTTCAGCTCCCTCCTTGCAATGCAGCATGTTGGGAATGGGGTCGGTGCCTTTTTTCCCCAGATATGAAGCATGCTTCTCCTAAGCTCTGCATGACCCTGATGAGGATCTATGGAATAGCAGCAGCTCAACCCCTCATCTTGGTCCTGCTCTGCTCCAACAGGCTGGGGTGCAAATAGCCTGATAAAAACACAGAGCTGCCCAAGTGCCAAGGTGGGCCACCAAGCCCAACTCCCAGCATGAGGAGAGCAAGATGAGGGCACTTCCGAGTCCAGCAAGCACTGGTGCTGGCTGGAGACAAGGATGCAGGTCCTGCTCTTGGCCCTGGGGCGGCCCTTGGTCCCTGGCCCCTGCAGGGCTGGTCTCATGCAAGCAGTGTCCTTGCTGTTCTGTGAGAATACAAGTGCCACTGAGAAACCCAGAACATGATCCTGGAGTAGGGCAAGGCACTGCAGGGGTGAAACCTTCTCCAGATGGTGCTCATCCAGGGCGGGATGGGGCTGAAGTGGATGCTTTGTATTCTTGGTACCTCCGTCACCAAAGCCAACACTCCTCAGGGAAGCCAGTCTGGGGTCTGGGAGAAGGGTCAGGGCTGACTTTAAGCTTCAGATTGTCTGAAAATGCCCTGAAAATTGTCCCAGATTTGAAATCTGGGAGGTTTAGCAGAAGAGAAAAGCAGTGGGAGATGGGGATGAGCTGATCCCACAAGGAGGGAAAAAAGATCCCTGACACCTTTGCTTCTCCCTCTGGCTGTGTGCTGGGCACCTCCTGCTTCACCAGCAGGCACTGGTTTGCCGCCCCTGCTCTGATTTTGCAGTGGAGGAGAGGAGGTGATGTTTGCTCTTCCCTCGTTTCAGTGAGGCAAATCTGAGGGCGTTTGCCTCCAGGAAGGTGGCAAATTTGCCATCAGCCATTGGCTGATGTCTCCTGCTGTCCCAGGGACACTGAGCTATGGAGAGCAGTCACTTTCCTCCTCTCCCCTGGCATGAGCTCACAGCAGAGGTGAGAGATGTGCCTCTGTCTCAACCCGAGCCCCCTTGTCTAATTAGAGCTCAATGACAATCTGTGGCTGGATTCTGATGCCCTAATGAAAAGCTGCTCCCCCGGGCTGATGGCTTTGTCTGTGCACAGAGGGACCACAGCACAGGGCAGGAGCTGGGGAGAGTGAAGTGCACAGACAGGGAAACTGAGGCACAGAACAAAGGACACCCCTCAGCCCAGCCTCTCCTTGTGTACTCACAGCAGGTTAATCCCTACTGCGCTCGCTGGGGTGTATGAGAAGAAATGCCCCAAAACATTCATTTCAATGAGTTTGTCCCTCTTTAACCTGTTTACAATCACACCCTGGCACCACGGGGGCTTAGCAAAGCGTCTGGGAGTTCACAGAGGTTCCCAGCTCCTATGGGGGTCCTCCATCCCTCCATCCCCATCAGACACAGTTGATACACCAAAGAAAACCAGGAAAAAGAAACCCATTCCAACCCAAACCCCAAACCGGCACAAAAGTCTGCGTGGCCATAGCAGCTCATGGCTATTGCTAGGGTTGTTTTCCATTCAGCAGGACAAAAACCATCCCAGGCAAAAGCCTGTTCCCCCTCCATCAGGATGGGTGTATGGTACAGGGAAAGCTGCCGCAGGTGGGCTGTTAGATCTCCCCTTACACACACAGACACACAGGCACAGACATACAGAGATAGGGACTCGTCTCTCACTCTTTGCTTCACATTTTGCTTCTGTCCCACTTCCCCCGTCCAGCCCTGGCTGGGGGCAGTACCCTCTGCAAAGGGAATCCCAGCACAGGAGGGTGAAGGCAGTGAAGCAGCACCGGAGGCAGTGGGCTGAGCGAAAGAAGCGCTTTTTAAAGTTTTCGGAGCATTCTTTTGACTCTTTTTGAAGGCCGGGGCGGATGGGAACCGTCTCAGGGGCTGCGCGCTCCCCGCAGCCCGGGCGCGCCTCGACAGCAGGATTAGGAGCAAAGGAATGTGCGGCAGGCTCGAGTTGCTCTGCAGCATCACAGGGTCAGGGTTTGTAAGGGGAGAGGCTGAGGCTGGGCTCTGCCAGATCCCGTCTCCCACACACCCCACCGCTGTCCTGAATCCCGCACAGGCACCGAAAAGGGTTCGAAAATCCCCACTAATAACAGTAGGAAGGTCCCATCCCGCCCTCCTGCTCCACAGCCAGGCACAGAGAGGGTCCCTCGCACCTTTCCCATCCCCAGAACAGCCTCTTGGGGCAGGAGGTGCCAAGGACTTACCTGCACACGGGACTCGGCTGCCCTCGCTGCAGCTCCGCGCTGCCTGATGTTCACTCTGTGGAAGTGGGAAGCGTTTGAGATCATGCAGTAGGTTATATATTGTCTGCAAGTCTGGCCCTAGGGCGTCCATCAGTTGGTCTTGCTTTGCTCCTGCCCCTATATGGAAGATGCATCACATGCTCCGCGGCTCCCAGCTATCAGCCTGGCAAAAGAGGAAAAGAAGAAGGAGAGGAGAAAGGGGGAAGAAAGAATAATAAAGAAATATAAAGGATCTTCATCATGATGAAAGAGGCAGAGAGGATTTCTCAGTGGAAAACCTACCAGCCAGAAATCTCTGCCTGGCCCGAACTTTCCCCGCTCTCCTTTTGTTATCCCTGGCTCCCAGTGCCCCCCTTTCATCTGCTGTTCAAGGCCAGTGAGATGTGAAGGTTCCTTTGCCTTGATCCTGCTCCTGCCTTGCTGCAAGCAGGTGAAGGGCTCCAGCGTTGCTCCTGAACGCACCAACCACCTCCAGCTCCCAATGCAAAACCTTTATCCCTCCCCAGTAATGCCCCCGGTGCTGCCAGGATGTGAAGGGATGGGGCATTCCCAGAGCTTTCCAACCCTGAACATGCTTGGACACCAGCTCCAGGGGCATCCAGGCCATCACACTGGCACAAAGCTGCTGCAATGGCATTTCCTGGGGTGGGGTGCTGGCCAAGAGGAGCTCTTGCATGGTGCATGACCCAGGGCAGCCCCCTTTGCCTGTCCAAGCTCATAGGGTGTCTCAGCCACCACACTGGGGACAGCAAGGACAGGCAGGAGGCTGCTGTCCTGCAAGATGTCCCCGATGCTTTGAGGACATTTTCCACCTCGAGCAGAGAAGTTTCCTCCCTTTTCTCCATTTCCAGCCTCACCAGCAGCTGGTTGCACCCCCAGTTGTGCTGAGCAGGGGCAGAGATCCCTGTTTCACCACCTTTCCCACCAAATGGTGGCTTTTTGGACCTTGGTCCATAATTATGGATCCTGTTTGTTTCAGGAATGCGGTGATTCCTTTTTCAAGTGTTTTGTATTTTGGTTTTATTTTTTTTTAATTTTTATTTATATTTCGTTAAGTTTCAAAACCTAGGAATTTTTCACACAGATTGCCCAAAGAAGTGGTAAATGCCAGTTCCTGACAGTGTTCAAGGCCAGGATGGATGGGGCTTGGAGCAACCTGGTCTAGTGGATGGTGTCCCTGCCCAATGGCAGAAGGTTGGAAGGTTAGAACTGGTTGAGTCACAGTTTAAGGTCCCTTCTGACCAAAACCAGACTGAGATTCTATGATTCTATGAAAACAACATTTTGCTTCCTTCCCCAAACATTCCAGCCTGTATTGTCTGGGCTATGTGTTCACAAGGTCCAAGACCGTGCCCAAAGACCTATGTCTTTTTCTGACCATTTCCACCTCCTCCAAAACTATTTGGGAAAAAAATTGCATGGTGCCACACTACTTAATGGAAACAATTTTGGAACCTTGGGTACGCTCACAACTGAATGAACATGGGAGAGGGACCCGTGAGGCTGTGAGCAAAGATTTCCTTATGATCATCTGAGGAGCTGAAGAGCCAAGGGTCCTTGGAAGGGTCTGTCTGGGCAGAAGGCACCTGGCAGGGGTTGTGTCTTTGGCTCAACAGAGCTGGACTGCGTTGAGAGCTCCTAATTCAGAGCTCATGCATCCATCCTGCTAAAGCTTTGAGAGCTCTTTTTCAGGCAGCCCAGCCTCAGCAGCTCTCATCTGTCTGATGATCTTGGAGGGAAAGTTCTGGACATACCAGTGCCTGATCTGACTGTGCTCTGTTCTGATGGACCATCGTTACCCCAAACAGACATGTTCTCACAAAGTAGCTGCTTTTCTGGAGCATTGCAATGCCACTGTTGAGGGGCCCAGGGTCTGGTCTTCCCAGCTCCAGTGCCTAAAGGGGCCAGCAAGGATATTGGAGAGGAACTCTTCATCAGTGACTAAAGCAACAGGACAAGGGGTGATGGGTTTAAACTGAAAGAGAGGAGGTTCAGATTAGATACAGGAAAGAAGTTCTTCCTGTATCTAACTGGCACAGGTTGCCCAGAGAAGCTGTGTCTGCCCCATCCCTGGCAGTGTTCAAGGCCAGGTTGGATGGGGCTTGGAGCAACCTGGTCTAGTGGAAGGTGTTCCTGCCCATGGTAGGGGATTGGAACTGGAGTAGCTTTATGGTACCTTTCAACCCAAAACAGTCTGTGTTCCTGTGATTCTATAAAGCTGAGTCCTGGTGCATAGTCATACTTTTTCTATGTCTTGTGCATGCTCCTACTCAACAGACTCAGCCTTCTCTGATGGGCTGGGGACAGGAGACAAGGGTTCAAAGCAACCAGCGTAACTGATGTCCTCGCAGTGCTTTTAATCTTCCTGTATTTACGAATGGCTCACAAAAGCTTTGGAAGAGGACAGGTGAGCAGACATAGCCAGGGACTGCATGGATGGGAACTCCACCAAGAACTTACTGCATACAGAGAGATCATGCCTGGTTCAAAAAGTCCCTCAGCTACGACTGGCAAAAAGCATGGACAGTATACAAAAGAAGTGTCATATAAACTGTCACTGCCTTTGTCCTGTCCCCTGGGTTTCTGCTGTGGAACACCACCCAGAGACCTTACAAGAAGGGCTTTTGGTATGACCTTGAGGAGCCACCAGGTTCCTGTGTAATGTGGGACAGGGCTCAGACACTGAGCAAGATAGGAAAGTCTCAGGTCAGTTCCAGAGGGGCCCAGATGATATTTGCTAGGCCTAGGGAATATTTCAAGCTTTCAATAATTCAGACTTCCTGTTTCCCTATTGGGAAGATCTATTCCCTTGTCCAAAACCTTCCACAAGTCAGATTGACTATTACAGCTGTGCATATCTGGTTTTGGAAGGATGTTCTTTCTCTAAGCTCCAAAGGCAGATTAGGATCCTATTCCTATGGAGTCTAGCATCTGGAAGACTTTGTTCTTCTAGACAGAGCTAGAGTGTTTCTTCTGTTTCGCTTTGTTTGTCCAACGGGAAGTCCCACCAGAAGGGTTTTGTTGAAGGCCTCAGAGTTGAATGCTCATGTACCTACATGTCAAAGCATAGGACAGGTATGGGTGGTTGGGTGCTGAAACAATGAGTGTCAGCATGCCTAAGGGCAGAGGGCTTTGTTCTCATAGGAGCCAGCCTTGACTGAGTCAGCCTTCTTTTTGCAGCTGGCCTCAAGCTAGCAGGAAGAACCTCTATAGGAGGTGTCAGAGCCCCATTAGGGCAGCCTGACACACTGCAATGTGCACTGCTGGGGTGGAGAGGTGGAGGGAATGACCTGCCAGAGAGGGAGAGCTTCCATATTGCCATGTGGGTCATCGGTGATGGGGAAACCATCGCTGGGATGGAGGCTGCTATCCATGATGAAGAAGAGAGAGAGGCCTGAAGGGACTGTTGCTACAGCTTTTGCCGTGCTAGAGGAACTCAAGAGGCTAGAGGCAGCTGCTCTTACAGAACGAAACTGAAGCCTGTATCCCTCCCTCCCGCAATTAAAAAGGCGGAAGAGGGGAAAAGAGCAGCTTTGCTGGTGACCTTTCCATCTCACAAATCTCAACCTGCCTCACTTCAGACACCAGCATCAGGAGCAAACAGCCGGGCTGGGACCTGGCAGGCCAGTAGTGGCACAGAACTACCCAAGGAGGTTGGCCATGTGTGTGTATATTGTGTGTGCTTGCTTTCTCCAGCCTGCGGGCTGCTGCGGGGAGGGGGAGTGGGAAGGGTTAGCTTGCCAGCTTCTCCCGAGGTCCACCGAGAGGTGTCTGTAGGGCTCATCTCGAAGAATGTCAGAGTGCATGTGCTCCGCGAGATGGCCCTTCAGAAGGCATCAGTCCTGCTGTCACGCAGTGGACCACAAATCGGGAGTGACAGCTGTCTCCGTGTGCACCATCCATCTGTGGCAAATGTGTCAGCAAGCTGAACACTCCCGAGGAAACTGCTACGGAGCTGGGAGAGGAGAGGGAGCAAGGGGGGGAGAGAGTGGGAGAGAGGGGAGGAAAACCAGCAGCAGGGGTGAAGACCAGCAACATGTTAACTTGGCTAGTTAAATGTCTTGGAAGAGAGAGGCAAAGGGCTGGTGTGCTGTGGGCACCTCCACTGCTCCATGGAGACACCCACTAAATAAAAGCCATTTTGCCCACCCAATCCTAGAACCTCGAAGGTGTCCATAAACATTAAAGCTGTCCTAAAAAGGGATATTGTCAACGGTTGTCCCACAGTGAAGGGAGAAGGAGAAATGGACTTCTCCAAGGCCTCCAGCAGGCTGAGGAGGAGGTTGCAGTGGTCCCAGCACCACCCCAGCTACTTGATGCTGCTGTTAAGGGCCAAGAGATGGGTCCAGCATTGAGGACACAGCAAAACAGCATAGCTGTTCCCACTTCTCCTCCTATGGATATCCTCTTCCTCTTTTCTCATCTCCCCTCTTGCCCTTACCATCACACTGAGTTCTTCATCCTGGGTGAAATTAGTACTGGTGGGAAATTGCAGCCATTGAACTGCTGTGGTTTTACTGTTCTTCTGAAGCAGGTACCACTATGTGATTAAAAGAAATAAGTCATGGCTTTCCTTGACTTTCTCCACTCATCCCATTCAGTTGTGTTTGAAGAGGTAATTTCTTAGGCTGGAAGAAACTTGGTACTTACAGACCCCTCATTTACTCTTCAGATGATATTAAGCATGTCAGTTCACCTCACCCGGCATGTGGCTTTGTTGCTTTTTCCAGTAATACTTTGAGATTGTTGAGATGGAGGTCACAAACTTACCATGGGCATAAACTAAACTTGAGATTGTTGTACCAGCTTTGGGGAGCCAACAACCAAATTACGCATGTTCTGGAGTCTTCCTAATGAAAACCTCCTTGGAGTATTCCCAATGTAAACCCAGAAACCAAGGAACTAGAAGCCCCAGGTCACCACCCACAGCTACCCTGGCAGAGACACACATCTCATCACCAGCTTGGCCTTGAGAATCAGCAATAGCCTGAGTCTTTCTGCTGTTGAAAGCCCAGTCTTCATTTCTGGACAAAAACTATGTGTAGGCGCCTTCAGGGCTGTTTAAAAGGGGGCAGAAGACTTACTTCTTTCTGTTGGAAGTTGGAGGACAGAATTAGAAGAAGGGTGCATAGCTCAAGCAATGGGTCTTTGTAGATAACTCTACCTTATATTCTCAGCTATGGACACCAGATTTCAGTTGACAATGGCAACTGGGTTGTTCCTGGTCGCAGATGGGGGCACATTTCCGGTCTTGTTTTCCAGCATGATATGTGCGCTGCAGAGCCTGCCAACACCAGGCCATGGTAGAGTAATAATAAATATACCAGTGTCCTATCCCAGGGGCCAAAACTGGGCCAGGCACCTCTGCAAACCTGGGGGGATTTCCTATCTCTGAGTGCTGTCACAATGGCTATGAAGTACTCTGTTCATTCTCCAAGATAGGGCAGGGTAAGATAGGATAAGATAGAATAGGAGAGGATAGGACAGGAAAGGATGAGAAAGGATAGGATAGGATAGGATAGGATAGGATAGGATAGGATAGAGGATAGGATGTAGGATAGTATAGAATAGGATAGAATAGAATAGAATAGGATGGAATATAATATGATGGGATAGGATATGATGGAATGGGATAGGATAGGATAAGATAGGATAGGATAGGATGGAATGGGATAGGATAGGATAGGATAGGATAGGATAGGATAGGATAGGATAGGATAGGATAGGACAGGATGGGATTGAACGGGATGGAGTAGGATAAGCTAGGCTTGGCTAAGCTAGGATAAGATAGGATGGGATGGTATGAGAAGGGACAGGACAAAATGGAATGGAACAGCATAGCATAGCATAGCATAGCATAGACTAGGCTAATTGGGAGGGAGTGACAACAACAAATGCAGACCTTTCAAATGCTCATCATCAGGAGGAGGGAATTACAGCAACTCAATGTTCCTTTTCCCTCTTAATTCACTGGAGTTTCAAGGAAAGCTTTCGAACAAAGGAGGCATGAAATCCCTGGTACCAGTTAGGACAAGCTGGACATCTCCCTCATCACTACAGTGCTGGCAAGGAAGCCCCCAAAGCACAGGCAGTGACATTTCCATGTTGGCAGCCCCATGCAGCGGGCTGGGGATGCTCATGGGAGCAGAGGAGCAGTGAGGAGGGTGCTGGGTTGCCTGGGGAGAGGATCCCACCAGCTGGGAAAAGGGAGATGAAGATCGATGATCCCAAAGGATTGTGCAAAGTCAGATGAGATGCTAAAAACTCAATGCAGTTGGAGTTAATTGCAGCTCTTATGGTTCAACTTAAATGCCAGAATAAGCAAGGTATGGATTTGAGCAATAATCACTCTAGCAGTGCTTGTTTCTGACATTGCTTGACACCAAACCGATCAGTAAATACAGCTATAACACTTGTCTAGGAGACAAGAACCTGTCAACGAACAAACCCCGTGAAAGGTGTTACAGGGGAAAACACGGCAAAGACACCTCAGATAATTCCCAGCTGGCTTCCAACACCCAGGGTTGTTGGAGGGAGATAAACCATTAAGTTCAGTGACTGAGCTACCAAAAGGCATGTTTGTCTGGCAGAGATGAGTTTCTCCTTAAGAATGGAGAGGACAAATGCTGTAAAAAAGCAAAACAATTTGTAGAAGAGAACAGTCGGAAATCAGGGCAGATGAGTTAGAGAGAGCTGTGGAATAAGAATTATCCAAAGAAACATGGGGAGGTGAGAGCAGAAGCAAATATAGTCCCAGCTTTAGCTGTCATGTGTAATAGAGCGTCATAAATCAGACTCTACACAAGTGACTTCTTCCATATCATTAAAATTGCAGCTTCACTGATTGCCCTGCTGACAATCAGATGCCAGAGTGCTTCTTCCCTGTCCTGTATTCGTTTTGTACATGTGCAAATGATCCTGTTAGGGACAGAACACAGGAGAGTCAGGCTGGATAGGATCAGTGGGATGCTGCTCACTCTTCAGTCAGCTCCCAGAGATGGTTCAAAGAGCAGATAGGCAAACATTTGAGGAGCTTCCAAAACAGCATGTTAATTTGGGTATGGAAACCTGAAGAACAGAGGGGAAGAGCAAGGGCAGTGTAGCAGCATTTAAGAGGAAAGCATGTGATTGATTCAATAATGTAAGAGCTGTTCTGAACAAAGGTGTTTGGGACACCAAATTGAGGAAAAGTGGTGTAGCAAATGAGTAATACAAAATTGGCAGTGGAAGCCTTCATTCTGTCTATGTGATGTTGCTCTATCTTGTGCCTATAACAAACACGTAGCCACTTATTTCAGAATAAAATCTGGGCGACCGACACCACCGGAGAATATGTACTTCCCAAAAAGCACATGAACAGTGGGTGCAGATGTGCTCCGCAGCTCAGCGCTCAGGAACTGTTGTGCTTTACTGTTCAGAGGTGGTCTCTTCAAACACCCTCCGGGGTACAGGAGCTGTGAGAAGCTTTGCACAAGACCCTGTCTGCACCTTCGCAGTTCGGCTCACCACTTGCACTGCCCCTTTCAAAAGATGAGGCTAGTCAGAGAGATCTTGAAGCACTTTTACTCCTCTGATCTCCTGTTTCATTGCCGTTAAATGCTTTCACAGATGTCTTGCTTGCCACAGGTCTTTGGCTGGCAGGGTTTCACAGGGGCATGTGACTTGCATACCAATCACACTTCTCTTGGCAGGTTTGTAACTGCTTGCTCTTCCTTTCTCCTCAAAACTCTCCCAGCACTGAACCTTGGTCTGTGCTGCATGGCCTGGTCATTGCTTGGCAGCTGGGAGAGATGGAGACACAGCTCTGCAGGACTCTGGCTTCAAATGGAGCTGATCCTGACTGTTGGGGTGCTCCCACCCCTTGCAGTGAAGCCTTCCCTCGAGCACTTCTGCCTTCTGGATCTCACCACACTTGGGTTTTGGGAAGGTGCTTTGCACTAGCCCAGCAAATAGCCTGACTCCTTCCAAGAATGTGTGGCCAAGCATGGTCTCCTTCTCCCTGCTTTTCCTCTCTAAGTGTATGGATCTCACACAGCTTGGTTTTCTAATGAGGGACCAAGCTGGGCTCTCACCCCATTTCCTTGCAAAGGAATGTCCTTGCTAGGTGATATCTCTGGCTATGTTCTAGAGAGGCATGATAGGGACATATTCCACGTGCTCATTTACAACCCCTTCTTCCATGGGTGACCCTGTCAGTCCCAAAGCCAAGAGAGGAGCAAAATGAGGGCTTGCACTGCTGCACACCCTTCCAAAGCTGCTTTCCTCCAGCCTAGTCAGGAAGCTCTGCAACATCTGGGAGCTGCAGGCTCAGGTGTGTGCCCCTCGCTCCTGTCTGCTGCTGCACACTGTTTTCTGGGGATGCACATGCCAGACACAGGATCTCCAGCCAAAACTTAACAACCCAACCGGGAGCACAGCAGATGGGTCCTTGGCCATCAGCAAGGCAGGAACAAAGCTCTGTGCACCCATCACAGACCCCCATCCTTCCCAGCTTACCTGCTGCCGTGCTCACCAGGACAGACCCTTGCGATGCCTTGCAGGGACAGCAGCAGAGCCAGCCCTGCATGCAGGCAGGTCCAGCCCGAGGGCGAGGGTGTCCGTTCAATGCACAGGTTACTCTGTGCTGCCTTATGGAGTCAGGCTGCCTTCAACAGCCATTAACACCAAGGCGTGGAGAAAACAGCAACAAAAGGCTCTGGAGACATCCCTTTTGTGCCTGGGAAAGGCTCACCACCCTGGACTGGGCTTGCCAAAGCCTGCAGAGGTGAGGCTCTGCACAAGAGTGAGACTCTCGCAGCCAAAAAATAAGGAAAAAGAAATTAAATCAGAAGTACAAAAATGGCAAAACCCTCTAGTGCCTGCCTGGGATGGTTTTACCACCCAGGGGAGAAGAGACCAGGCTCAGAGGCCAGCAAAGGTCATATAAAGGATGGAAAGAGCATGGTGTTCACATCCTGGTTTCACATCCCACTTTTCTCTCACACCATTTTGGCTTCTCAGCCTCTGTTCCCCTGTGGAGGACACACTCCTGTCCTCCAGCTCCATCCTCCCTCAACTCTCAGCAGGACCTTCCACCCTTACCTCCTGTCGTATCCTCTGCCCGTGGGACCCGAGGCAGCATTTCCTGGTGTAGTGGTGCTGGTTGACTGGCCATGCATATCCTGGTTGGATCAATGATGGTTCTACAAGGTACGGGTGATTTCACACATCAGCATTTCTTTGGACATATGGGGCAGAGCTTTGTGTCGGTCTCTAGGAGTAAGCCAAGATGCTTCACCAAAGCTCTTTCTTACCACTATAGAGACTGACTGTTTTATCCCATTTGGTTGAAATGGGACCACTTGGGAAGCTGAAGGCTGGGGCAGCCAGCATGACGATGTGAACCTTGCTTCTTTATGGCAGCAAGCTAGAAGCACGGCACCACATTTAAACTGGAAGAATGGATAAGCAGGAGCTGGGAACAGAACAGGACAGAGCTGGCAGGAACTGCCAGGTTGTTCATAGGATATCGGCACATGGTGAAGTTAAGGGTTGCTGGAGCTGTACAATGAGGAATTAGAGAAAAGCCATGTCAGTTAACATGATCTGGGGTGAACAGGCTTCCTCCAGCTCATCTGGCACGTTTCTGGAGAGGATGAAGTTCGGCCAGTGATAAGAGTAGCTCTGTGGCAAGCTGCTGTGGAAGTGCCTGGTCTGATACCATGCAGTGTGTTGATTCACTAAAGAGGGAAAAAGACAAGAATTACCTGCTGCACATCAAAGAAGCCAAACCCCGGCTTGGGCAGGTCCTGCTCTCCTAATACTGCACGGTGTCCCACATGGACAGCAGGGAAGGAGGTCCTTTGGGAGGGGAAGGGTGACGAAGGTCCAGGTGAAGGTCCAGAGGAGCCTGTACCTGCTCACCTGGGCTGTGCTTAGCAATGGAGGCACAACAGGGTGCTGGCAGGGTGCAGGGAGGGCTTCCATCTTTCATTGTGACTTACCACAGGGGACAACATGCCCACAGAAGCTGCGGATGCCCCATCCCTGGCAGTGACCAAGGCCAGGTTGGGCAGGGCTTGGAGCAGCATGCTCTAGTGGAAGGTGTCCTCACCCGTGGCAGGGAGCTGGAATTGGGTGTTCTTAAAGACCCTTCAAACCCAGACCAGTCTGGGCTTCCACAATTCTGTGCTGCCCTGCACAGAGCTTTCCCTGAGTGTTGAAGGCAAAGCTCTGGCAACTTCAAAGCAGCAAAAGTGTACAAGATACCAGCAAGAGCCTCAGACCAGAGAGGAGTGGGAGCGTGAGCATCCCTCCCACACAGCCAGGGAAAAAAACATAATCAAAAAGAGCACATTGGCTAAAGGTGCTTTACAAAGTATTTATGAGGTGTGCTCTTTAAAAATGGATAAGCTGTGCAGTGAGACTGCAGAACTACTGCAAGAGCCAGGGCCGGGAAGCTTTGCTGCCCAAGGAAGGCCAGGATGAGTGAGCCTGTGCTGGGGAAGCAGTGTGCACATCGTGTCCTTATGTCTGTGCAGCCCTGTTGGGCTGTGGGACCTGGACTGCCTCCATTGCACTGCTTTACCTCCACTCAGGGTCCAGTTGGAAAGGGAAGCTCTTCCTCCAGGAGCTGGAGAAGCTCCTGGCGCAAGGTTCATATCCTACCCATCTTGTGGGGCTACTTCATCAGGGTGAACCTGCTGCTGGCTCTGCAAAGCTGCAGGGGAGGAGCTGGCGTGCAGAAAAAGGAGCAGACTTGGAGGCAAAGTGGAGGGGCACCGGACACCATCCACCTTCAGCAGCAAGATGCTGCAGGCCACAGCTGGCTGTAGGCTGGATGAGCCAGGAATAGCAAAGAAAAGGTACATTGTGCATGGATGTAACTCCGGAGGTGGGGGATGAAGGGGAGAGGACAGAGGCAGAGGTTTGCAGGCATAGATGAGGGTTGTCTGGCAGGCTGGAACCAGTGTGTTGGTCCAACTCAGCGCGGGTGAGGGCTGCCATGCCATGTGCGGGTGCTCCTGTCACTCCCTCTGCAGCACTTTCATGCCCTGGGTCTCCATCAGCCAGATCCATCACCCTCCTCCCCAGGAACACCCTGATCCTGCCAGGCTCCCTGCCCCGCGGCCCATCGGCACGAGCGGCACAGCGCGATGTGATGTGGAACATCTGCTCCGTGCAACGCGACCTCCCGCGGGCCGTGAGAAAAAGAGCAGCGCTGTCACTGCCCATCAGCGGTCCTGGTGCTGATGAGCACGGGAAGCGGCAGCGAGGGAGCCGGGACGGCCGGAGACGTGAGGCTGTGAGTGCCGGAGCAGGGCTGGAGCAGGACCATGGGGGACCCTTACCACGTGCGGGGATGGGACAGGGACCTTTGCGCAGAGGATGAGCCCTGGGTTCGTGTTTTGGGCAGCGTGCCGTGTCAACAGTTGTGTGCACACGGAGGTGGATGAATCACGGAATCCCAGGCTGGTCTGGGAGGGATGGGGCCTTAAACTCATCCAGTTCCAACCCCCTGCCACAGAGCAAGAGCTGCTGCTCAGGGACGTGTTGAGGGAAAAGCGAAAGGAAGTCCGCCCTTCTCATCCCATCTCTTCTCTGTAAAAGCATCAGCTTATCCCTCCCAATTGACTCTGTCATGGGTCTGCTCTCAGCTTCACATGGGGATGTTTTGCAGGCAGGTCTGGTCAAAAGTCCCAGGTCACACACGTCAGACAACCCCCGAAAAGGCCTCCAGATCCTGTCTGAGGATTCTGGAGTCCTTTATTATGCCTTCACTCAGACTAATGTTCAATCCTTGCTGTCACCTGAGGAAATTTAGACTCCAAATGATGCCTCATGGGTCTCACCTCTGCAAGAACAAAATAAACAGCGTGCTGAGTCCTACTGCTTGTCCTCCTTAGTCTTGGTAATCCAGTGAAGCACCAAGGTCCTGCTCCATGCAGGGAAAACGGACTGAGGACTTCTGCTCTGAGCCTCCTAACTGGGGAATCTCAGCAGCTTGGGGACACCAGCTCAGAGCAGGAATGTATTCATTTATTTGAGTGAATACCTGTTGCTGGGGTTGTCAATGGGCTGTGGGTTCTGGTTGTGTCTGGCCAAGCCTGGATAAGAACTATTTGTAGAGACCCTGCAGCCAAGCCTGAGAGCAGCTTGTACAACCTCACCTGGGACCACAGTTTCCATGTGAAGGTTCAATGTTGAGGCTTCTCCATACCTTTGTCTACCTGCTCTGTCTTTATCATGAATTTTTTCACTGTCTTAAGGGGTGAAACCCTGTTAAGCTCCCATGACAGCCCAACTCATAGAGATGGGTTTGTTAATCCAGAGACCTGTGTGGCACAGACCCTGGCCCTTGTCCTGCAGGCCACTGAAGTGCCTTCAGCAGAGCAAGAACCTTCAGTCATTAGAAAGGCTGGATTGAAACTCATTGCCCCAAAAGAGAAAAGCTCCGTGTCCCATTCCAAACCCTTGTGGGTCTTTATGGGTCGCATGAAATAAGTAAATTGCTGTTTGTGTGATTTCCTAGACCCTTGCCCATAGGACATCTTTTTTCTGTCATATAATGTAAACTCCAGGTTTTGGAAGCTCAGAGAATCATAAGTAACTGGAAGAAGAAAGGTAAAATATAATGCGGTCCCTAGGAGAGCTGCAGGCTTCCCAGAACACCTCCAGGGACACCACACTCACATGCAGAGCTGTGACAACCCCCTGCTGCAGCACTGATCCTTCTTCAGCTGCTTCTCCTGAGCACATCAGGTCCTCCTAGCTCATTGCTAAGAAGAAAAGGTCATGATTAATAGCAAAAAAACATTGTGTGGGTTTTTGTTTTAATTATAACAAATGGATGGATTTCATGGCAAAACAGCTGTGGCAGATCACGATCCCCTGGTGCTCATTGGCCTGCTCTGGCTACTTGGATCAGCCTGGCACCTTTGTCAAGCAAGGTACAATGGGATGGTGAGGTCTCTGCTGAAAGAGTGAGGACATGAGGGGAAAATGCTTGTATGTGCTGATGAAAATCCTGTTTACCCCTCTCCTATCCTTGTCTATCTTCTTTAATCCCAGGTCACCCACTTGGATACAATCTGGGTATTTCTAGGACCTCATTCTGGCCAGATGAGTTTAATGGGTCCTCCCCTTGGGTTACAGATAACAATTCTCACCAGTGAAACTGGGACAGACAACAATCTGGAAGCAGTTCTAGAGAGCAACCCCAAGTGCAGGGATGCTCCTTGTGTTGGCTGTAGATGGGGGAAAACGCTGGCTAAACACAGATCTCTGCATCTCCTTCTACCTTCAGACATGAAGTTGTTTTGTCCCCCAAGAAGCTCACTGGGTAACTTCATTCCACCAGTGTTAGCAACAGGCCACCATCTCACCTACCATCACATCCAGTCTACATGAGACCTAAATGTGGAACTACAGTGGTCAGTGGAGGCCTGACATAGGGCTTTATGTCTCTGCAGGACCAGCTTCTCTCGACTGTGAGATATTGCTGGGGTAACCTCCTGAGACAGCCTGAATGCCCTCACCTCTCCAGACGCCTCTCCAGACACCTCTCCTTGACTTTGTTTCAGAGTAATTCAAAACAAAAGCTTAGAAACTTCCCAGCAGCTCCTGTCTCATCAGAGCATGGCCAAAATGACAAACAGAACGTGACAGCCGCTAACCGTGACGTGCTATCGTACTGCCAGTATTTGCTCAGATGGTACAGCCGTGGCAGGAGACACACAAAACATCTAATTTTCTTTCTGATATGGTGTTATCAGGGAAAAATGGAATGACAGACTGGGTGCACATGATGGGAAGGGGATTTCCAGCAGGCGCATGTCAACAGTGAGTCAATGGAGATGGAAGAGGTAACGTCTCTCAATTGATGAACTGCTGTGGTTCATCAACTCTCAGGGGTTTCCACTTGGGAAAGTCAGTGTAAACTCAGCAACAAGGCATACTGCATCTTTTCAGGTGGCTCTATCTCTGCTCTGGAGGCTGGAGAGCTGGCAGCAGGGCAGGACCATGCTTTTGGAGATAAGGCTGTGATGGGTGCTGCTGGGAAGGAGGTCTCTGATTGGTATACTGTTAAAGGAAGCATGATAGTGAAGGGCACTAAGGACCTAGGGGAGGTGGGACCTGCTGTCCCAGACTCAGTGAGGAGTATTCTGGTGGTACTGCGTGTGTTTCGATGCCTCTGGATGTCAGTTGCCTTCTCCTTTTCTCATGGACAGGGGGCTTCCAGCAGTACAACCTTTGTGAAGAGCATTCATGTGTGTCCCACCACACTGAAGAGCTGCAGAGGCAGCTCTTGAGGACTTGCAAAGAGCACAAGGTGAGGGAGGTGGGAATGGGCTCAGGGATGCTGCAGGAGGTATTTCTTCTCAGAAGGCAAAAGTAGAGGGTGGAGAACAGCAGGAGGAGATGCTCAAAGGAAGGGTACAAGGTAATGTCCTCCCAGGTCCAGCCTTATATATGTGCATATTAAGCACACACCTTCTGCCCTGGCTTCTAGTTCCTGAAGGAACATAGGAAGGTGTTGCCAATGAGCATCCCAGGCAGCGGGTGAGTGGGGCAGTTCTCTAGCCAAGCCAGGGAGATGCTGCAATGTTTTCCCAACAAGCATGAAAAGAGCCTGATAAGAGATTCATCTCTTGACCTTCATGTTGCAGACTCCATCCCCAGTACCCTGCCACTGCCACCTCCACCCTCCTTCCCATTTAGCCTGGAGGTGCCTGGAAAAAGGTGAGGAGCAGGGAGGAAGCTCTCTGGTTCATTGATCCCATCTCTCCAAGGCACAGTGGGCGCCTCAGCACCATTAGAGTGGCTGGTTGTTATTGTCATTGCTGATTTCTGTACTCTTCTGCCTCCTTCCCCCTGACTGGTTTGGTGGCCCTGTCATTACCAGGCTTCCCCAGCTGCCTGTCATGGTCCTACTGGCCTCAGCGTTGCCTCAGGCTCTTGGATAACAAACAAGGCACAGAAGAGTTGTTGGGTTTCCACGGCCTTAATTAACTGGTGTCATTTTAGGGCTGTGTCCTGCTGGCTGCAGGGAGACAGACAGCTCAGGAGGCATCTTTAAATGCGTCCAATTAGAGGGAGCTTTAGAGATGAGCATTCAGCTCCTAAACACACAGGGACCCCTGCCACAAAACCTCATGTCCAAACTGGGATGTTGTGATGATGATGAGTTGCTCTTCCCCTGGTAAACACAATGCTCTTCAGCATGACCTGTCACTGATGTTGTTCTGCTGGTGTTCCTGGTGTCATGCCTCATTTTACACCAGCACAACTGATGGCAGAGCCAAGAAACATGCAAGCTGATCCTGTTGTACTCAAAGCTTGGATAGAAGTCGATGTAACACCAGCCTGTGTTTTCTCTGTCCCCTTTGCACCAGTCCTGTATCTCCAAACTCTCCTGTCCCTTCTTCCTTGGTAGGATTTGCCTGTGTGATGCCAGGCTGATGCGACAACTTCTCAGCTGGTTTCTTCATGACCACGATTATCTGTTGCTGACATGCAGCCCAAGGAGGTGCTTTCTTCCTGAGGAGCCATCACACATGAATGCCCTTCATGCATGGAGGTGTCCACCTCAAGCACCCCCTCACCACTGCAACAAGCCCTTGCCCTACAGCACCAGCAGCTGGAAGGCACCCTGACTGTGTGACTTCACATGCACAATTACACTGACGTTAGAGTGACCCAAGTTGTCTTGAAACCAAGTGAGATGCCACTGGTAGAGCAAGGGAGGTGAAACCCAGGAGTGCTGCAGAATGGGTCCTGAGATGTATTTGTTCAACAGATGTATGCAGGCACTTGCAGAGCCCTTGTGGGGGGTTCTGCATCCCAGTCAACCACGAACATCTCCAACCAAACATCAATGTGCTCAGACTGCCATAGCCTTCCCGGCTACAAGGTGAGTTTATCCCTTCTCCTTACCCACGTCCTGGCTATGACAGGTCACCTCTGGCACCTGCCTTCCACCTAGGTCCTTGAGGAGGCCTCTTGGAGACACCTATGCTCCCTGCTGCCCCAAGCCCTCACCTTGCTGCTGCATCACCTAGCAGTACCCACTACCACTGCTGCAGCCTCCACCTCTGCTTCCCCAATCTTCAGTACTTCTTTTGGGGCTGCAAATGAGCAAATAAACTTCCTGGAAGCATGGTCACCATCCCGCCCCTGTCCCGACACAGTGCTGGGGAGGCCAGGCACTGCTGCAGTGGAGGCAGACCAGCTCTGGCCATTCAAAGAGTTAAATCTGAGCACCAACCATTAATATTCTCAGTGATCACCCCAAATACCAGCCCTGCACGGCTGTCACTTTCATTAGCGCTGGGAAAATGAGCCCTTCAAACTAGGACAGGGGGAGGAGAGCTCTGCCACCAAACAAGCCTCCTCCGTGCCATCCACGGGTATTAAACCGCCTCCTGGTGACGTCAGGGGTCACTTGGGTGATGGTGAAGGATTCCCAAGACCCCCATCCCTCTATGGGTGGGTGCTCCCTGCCCCGGTGCTGCTGACAGCCCCAGTGCCACCAGTGCCCTGGCGCTGGGTGCCACGCTGGCCATGGCCCCAGGCGTCGCGTGCGGGAGGTGTGCAGGGTGGCTGTCACATCACATCAGCTTCCCAGGGCCATCACTCGATTAAGGTTCTTCGCCGCAGACCCAGTTAAAGAGTCAGGGATTCACTCAACCAGCTGGGCAGAGCCTGGGGTGGCAAAGCCTGGGGTGGCAGAGCCACCTCCAGGCACTGGGACCTTCCAGGTATGGCTTGGACGAGAGATTTGGTTTAGGGGGTGTTTTTCCCTCCAATAAAGGAAAGCAATATTCCTGCTCAGTGTGCGGGAAAGTTCATCTTCCAAATACCCCCTTGAGGTGTTGCTGAGCCTGTGGCATCTCTATCTCCTGAACTTTGCTTTACCATGTGTGTGCAGCAACACTGAGCCTCGGGGCAGGGCTGGGGAATGATGGCTCAGAGTGGATCCATTCCTCTCTCCAGCCTCTAAGGGGATCCTGGGGAAGCTGCCAGAGTCTGGATCATTTTATCTTATTCTCAGCTTGCAGTGTTTCAGCTGCAGTTGTCCCCTCTGCATCCCATGCCTGCAGGATGCTGCTGAGGCCAGAGAGAGAGCTCTGATGTGATGGGGAAACTAAGGCAGGGGTCAGATCTTTGAACACGTTTGTTGTCCAAAGTCATGAGGAGCAGGCTTTAGAACTGTCATGAAGCTGTTGGCTTTGTTCCCACCAGAGGAGCTGCAGAAGGAGCTGCTGTGGCAATGGGCAGTACAGCCCATGGCTGGACAACATGCTGCTGTGACAGTCTGGGAGAGCTACACCAATCTGTGGTACTGTGTCCCCCATCCCACTCCCATGGTGAGGAGCACGTAGTGACCTGGGAGTGTGTGCAAGGACCTCCTTCCACCTCCCACCTAGGAGGCATGGCTGGTGAAGACTGGGGAAAGAGAGGCTGACCTGGTGACAAACCAACCGCTTCACCACCAGTGACCATCTGCACTGGGCTCATGGTCCACCTCTGCTACAAAGAGACACTGAGGCTACAGGCCATTAGGGACATCCAAACTGAGCAACCTGCTCTAGTGGAAGGTGTCCCTGCCTGTGGCAGGGGGCTGGAACCGGATGAGCTTTAAGGTCCCGTCCAATCCAAACCAGTGATCCTCCGCATCCTAAATGAAGGGACTGAAGAAGCTTGTGCTCGTGCCAGGCATAATCAGGGGACTGAAAATCCACTTTGACCCATGCACAAGGAGGGCAATGCATGGGTTGACCAAGACAAACCTTTCCCTGCCGCAGCAAGACATGTCTGAAAGGGATGAAAATCAGTCATGCTTCAGTCTTTCTGGTCTACACAGTCCTGGAGAGCACCACCATGGTGTTTGTTGTAAGGTTGGCACTGGTGGAGAACAGGGAGGTCTTGTATTTTGAAGAGAGCTGTAGGGTTTATGTAGACCTTGTGGTCCTGGGGTTGTCCCTGCCAGCCCCCAGCCTGCTCCTGCCGTGGAGAGCAGCTCCCTGGCTTATGCCTTGTGCACACTGGGGTAACTGCACGTTCTTTGGGGTAACTGCACATTCTTTTGGGTAACTGCATGTTCTTTGGGGTATGGCACTCCTCCCTGCATGATACCAACTGCATCCTTACAGAGCTGCAGCACACCTGGGACTGGATAGACTCACAGACTGATTTGGGTTGGAAGGGACCTTAAAGCCCATCCAGTTCCACCCCCCTGCAATGGACAGGGACACCTTCCACTAGACCAGGTTGCTCCAAGCCCCATCCAACCTGGCCTTGAACACTGCCAGGGATGGGGCAGACACAGCTTCTCTGGGCAACCTGTGCCAGTGCCTCAGCACCCTCACAGGGAACAGCTACTTCCTCATATCTAACCTGAACTTCCCCTGTTTAAGTTTAAACCCATGATGGGTGCCTGGAGATGGTCTGGTCCAAGCCCTGCTCAAAGCCTGCCCCTTCCCTGATTTTTAGGGTAATCCACAGAGCTTGTCTCCAAAACTGCCCAAGCATAGGCTGGCCCAGAGAGTCTCCCGGCAGCCAGGAGTGGGACAAGCACTGGACCTCCATGGAGCATCCTGCTGGGGCAGGCAGAGATGTTCACACCCTGATACAGTGCAGCTGGGGATGGCTGGTGAAGTGGCACCTACACCAACGTGAGCAACGAGGTGGTGGCACCCGCAGGAGGCACTGCCAGGGAGCGAGGGGGCTGCAGCTCACTCCTCACCTCTGCCTCCTTCTGAGGCCCCTGGTGCTGGGAAGGACCCAACCTGGGGACCAGGAACCCAAATTCCACTCTCCTCCATGCTTGGGGCTGGAGCAGGCTGTGCCTGTGGGCTTGGTGGCTGCGGAGCACCCGGCAGCGTGTGACAAGCCAGCCCAGTGTGGTGCTGGCAGTAATTATCCTGCCGCCCTCAGCTGAAGGGGACCATATGGTAGGGAAAAGGAAACTCACTTGTAGTTTTCCGCCCCCCCGGGCTCAGCCTTTCTGGGACTGTCACAGTTGATTTGTGCTGCCTGAGCTGTTCCACCCCGGCCGCCGCTGCATCCACAGCTCCCATCCATTCTGGGGCTCAGCTCTCACTGCTCCCGCAGCCCCTCGTGCCACGGTCCTGCTCCCTGCTCATGGTGAGACACAGCCAGCATGGTGCTTGCAGTGGTGGGGAGCTGGACCATGCATGCGGTGGTGTGATGGGTGCCTTGGGGCACCCTGGGGTGTAGAGGACCCCTGGATGGAGCCTGGCACCCACCCTGGCTGGCTGGCTTTGGGGAGCTATCTTCTCCAGCCTGGGGGTATCATAGAACCACAGACTGGTTTGGGTTGGAAAGGACCTTAAGGTCACCCAGTTCCAGCCCCTGCCATGGGCAGGGACAGCTCACATTATACCATGGTATCCGTAAGCTCTGAGCTATCTCTACTTTCAAACCATATCAGACCCTTCTGCAGGTAGGTTGCTCCCCACTGGAGCTCCCTTGCAGGTCCTAAAAGCCATCCAGAGCCCTTCCTGCACTGATGCACTGTGGCATGGGCAGGAATTCATCAGGTTCTCCTCACTGCACTGATACCCTGCCTTGATGTTGCATCTCAGGTGGCCCCAGGGAAGCCTGGATCTGTTTGAGAGGGACTGATGACATGTTAATCCAGAGCACTCTGCCATTTACCTGGCAAAATACCCTTGCCAAAAGCAAGCTAGGAAATGGTAGATGTTGCAGACAGCTTTCTTGATTTAAGCCCTTGGTGGGTCTCATGCCATCTCCGCTACCACAGGGAATTCTCAAGTATGGGGAGAAGTTCATGTGGAGAAGAGAAGGCTCTGGGGAGACCTTAGAGCAGCTTCCAGTGCCTAAAGAGGGTGCAAGAAAGCTGGAGAGGGGCTTTGGACAAGGGCCTGTAGGGACAGGACAAGGGGGAATGGCTTTAACGTGACAGAGGGGAGACTGAGATGAGCTCTTAGGCAGAAGCTCTTCCCTGTGAGGGTGCTGAGGCGCTGGCACAGGTTG
>JASSUY010031390.1:0-25115 GCA_032466535.1 Forpus xanthops | reverse complement strand
GTTATACCTTAGTTACTAAACTGTTCTTATCTCAACCTGTGGGAGTTGCATTCTTTTGATTCTCCTTCCCATTCCTCTGGGAGTGGGGGGAAGAAAGAGGGGGGAGTAAGTAAAATTGAAAACTGCGTGGCTGATTTACGGCTTAAACCACAACACCTACACACCACCAAGGCTTTCTTTGGTGGAGAGTTACCAGAGCTCTCTTCTACATCAGCTTGCTGCTGATGGGATTTGCTCTCCAGAGTATATATTGTAGAAATAAGTTGGTTTTTTTTTAAGCTTTTTTGGAAGACCTTCTCATTGCAAATGTCAGATGATGGCTCCCCTGGCTTCAATCTCCTGTGTCTTTAAAATCACCTTCTAGGAAATCTGAGAAGGACTGGGAATATTCCACATGGCCACAGTAATTGTAGACATTTTTATTCTATAATATCACCATAGATAGACTTGCATACACTTGGTGTGCATAAGCTTGATAATGATGCCTGGAGCTGGATGCTGAATAGGAGCTAAGCAATTAGCACTTTGGCACTTGGCCTCTGCTCTGCATGACAGAAGGTCCGCTGGATTTGCCCAAGTGACTCCAAATAGACGTAATTAAAGCAGAGAATATCCCAAATGGAGATGTGGTTGATGCTCAAACCTGGCTGTGGTAATTGCCAGCAGGAGCTAAACCAGCTTATGTGAGGTTTACGGTGGTATGAGGCTGCTGGTGAAGAGGCAGAATCAGCTGATTAAAAGTGTTTTGAAGTCGTTCCTTGCCAATTTAGATAAAGAATGCAGCATGCTCTGGACTTTAACATTTTTGCCAACTTAGAGTATTAAAAACATCTTTTCCTTCCTCTTCCAGCCCTGTACACAGCTTAAGGGTCTGCATGGCGTTTTGCTGGCAATGGCTAAACCATTCAGGGAACTGATTTCATTTCAAAGGTGTTTCCAAGCTCACACAGGCTGTGTCCTCCTGTGATACTGAGAGAAGCATGTAGACGTTGGCACAGTCATTCTGGGAACATTTTCAGGTGTAGGAAGACTTCACATTTCCATCTCTAAAGAATCAAAGCCGAAATGGCAGTTTCCCGTGAACTGGCTGGTTTAAGCAGGCACCAGACAGACATTTAACAGGCAGTTGCCTCTGAAATGTGGTATCATCTCATGAGTGTTGCAGAACCAGTCATGGGGAACGTAGCTTGACAGGAGGCCAAGCGTGCTGGGTCACACATGTGCCTTCATGCTAAGGGAGAAGTTTAGCACAGCTTTGTAACCACAGCATCTCTGTACCCAGGGAAAGCAATGAAACCAATACATCTCCAGGTTTTTGAGACCGGAGACACTGGGTGCTTCGTGCTCACACCTAGTGTGAACTGTGGGCTACTTGGTTGCACAGTTTCCTAAAATCAGAATGTTTCTGGCAACTGAGCCTATCCAGTCTGATTCATCTCCTCCATATTGCACAAGTAAGGTCACTGGGCTAGTGAGGCTCTGATACTGCTACCCCTTATCTTCTCATTGATGCTTATGTGAAAACTGATGCTTGTATTTTTAGCCAAAATAAAACTACAATAGAATATGTTTCTGCCTCATGGATGTGCTTAAGAATTCAAAATGTGTCATTACTGGATTCCAAAAGGCCAGAAACGATGAGAAGACAGAAGGAAACCACTGATATATCAATTGATAAAGGAAGTTTCTCCTTTTCTTAACTCAATCTTATATTTCTGGGGCTTCACTCATGTTTTTCATACATTTGGAATTACTGGAAATCACGTTTTCTGCATGTTTTCAGGATTTTCTTTTTTCCATAGATTTTGGTTGTTTCTTTCCTTCCTTTCTTTCTTTGGCAATTTCTAGAACACTGACCATGAACGGTCTTATCAGTCTTGAGGAGTGCCTAAGTGCTTCATCTGACTTCAGTTTATTTGCCCTCAGACAGCTTTTTGCATCTTTTTTCCTTCCTTCCTTCCTTCCTTCCGTTTGGAGGTAGAGCCACAGATCTCACCTCTACATGTCTGAGATGCCATCACAGAAAGGCAGAGCACAGCTCCTCTCACACTGTAAGTAGAGAAATGAGGTATATTTGTGGCATTCTGCAGAAAGAATGCAGAAAAGCCAAGGACATTTTTTATTCCCGTGGTTGTATGTGAATATGGTTAAAACACGTGCCTGTGTATATGTCTGTGAGGTCGCCACAGTCATTTCTCTGCTTTACTTAAAGGTAATTTCTTTGCTTTTCTTTCTCTGCAACTCCAGTGTATTTCATCTCTGAGCTTGTCTCTTCTGTTTTAATTGGCTGTAACTTTTCCAAGCTGCCTAGTCATTTGTGATGCTTCTTTAGCCAATACCAAGTGGCTTAATATGCCTGAAAATATTATCTTCCTTCCTGACTGACCTTTCTCACTTAGCTGGAAGCACCAGTTCCCTGGAGTGCTGGGCAGGATAGAATTAATCTGGCTGCGCTTGCTCAGCCATGTATTCCCACATCCATCCGCTGCTGCTTTTCCCACATGCCAGCCTGACAGGACAGAGGGTTTCCCATGGACTTGATAACCTGCCCCTCAGAGATCCTCCTCCCTGGCTTTACACATAGCAACCCCAAATGGGTTTCCTGTAGTCTGTGCCTTGAAGTAAAAGCTGCGGAGTTAAGCAGCCATGGAAGCAGAAAAACCGCTGCTTGCATGGGCTCTGCTTCCAGCTGGCTGCTATGCCAGATTGATGTGTTTCCTACTGCTTCTATAAGGCCTGGACCCTCTTCAAGCCCTTGCTATGGAAGAAGAAGCCATGGTCCTGCTTTCTTAGTCAAATGCCAGCAGAGGCAAGCACCCATCCTGCTACTCCAGCTGTGAGGAAGTCTCCTTCCCTCCCCAAGCTAGGCACTTTCCCCAGGGATGCAGGTGCAGATGCTCATCTCTTCCTTGTTTCACAAATCACTGAGATGAGGCTCCTAAAGTGGGATGTACTTCATTAAGCTCTAGGCATCTCAAACTAGGCTTGTTATCCATCAAAGAGCTAGGTAGCTTATCAGAGCAACTCTGCTGTCAGTGACAGACTGGGACCTTCAGAGAGCTCACATGGAGATGTCCTTCACTGACAACAGAGATGTCTCCATCACATGCACAGAGAAGATGCCTGATTGCTGAACAGCTAAAGTAGGGTGAGGTGGATCTCACCATACCTTTGCTAAGCTCTATGTCCTCATTTCTGACAAGGAGATATTAAACTAAGCATTATTTCTTCCTGGATATGCCTTGATTATTCAATTTAGATGTTCTTGAGAAGAAACTGCCTTTCACTGTCACCTCTAACTGTGGGAGAATAAGTGGCCTTTAGCTGTCTGGCAACTGAAAGTTTGTTAGAAACAAGTAATTTTAAATATGAAAAATACACAAAACAAAAAAAAAAAAAAATCTTTGCAAATCCCGGAATTTAGATACTTTTCCTGGAATTTGTATTGTCTTTAGCTCCCTCATATGGAGTAAGAAAAAATATTGCTGGCATTTAACAAGAGCAGGTCTAGGACCTGAGTGCCTATTTTCCTTTGGCTCTGAAGAAGACCAGCCATAAGAAAGTGATTCAGTGATTCCAGAGGAGCTGAGCATATGCAAGCCCAGTGGGAGCATGGAGTGCTTAGCACTTTCAGAGCTGGAACTGCTGTCTAGTTAGTAAAAGATACAGTGTGAGGCAGTTGGTTTGACATTTGTCAGGTGCTTCACAAAAGGATAGTTTGGTGCCTTGCAAAGATGTCTGAACTACAACTAGAACCTGCCACTCATGGGTAAATAGCTGCTATTTCCATTGCAAGTGTCCTTCTAGGGTGGATGCTCCTGAAAAGTTAGGGGTGAATGAACTGCACTCCAGCCAATGCCCAAAGACTAACTGTAATGTTCTTAGGTTCACATTGACTGCCAGGTATCCTCTGAATGGGAACAGGGCTGCTAACTGTCAGGCAAAGCTCAAGAGAGGGACACTGACTACACTCAGCATGTTCTTGAGGATGTGTAGTCTTGGCACCTTAATACAAACCTGGTTTTGTCATTTTAGACAAATACCTAGGAAATGCAGTGCTAGAGTTCAATATTTATTCCTTTCTCTGTGATCTACTTGGAGGCAAGCTGGACAGGCAAGGGCCTGTCCTTTCTTCAACTGCTGAGCAAAATTTACTGCACAGAATGGGTCAGACTGCTGAGACACCACTCAGTAAGGTATTGCTTGGTGAAGAGATGGCATTGCTTGGTGTGGGTGAATTTATGCTCAGTTTGAGTCAGGTAAGAATTGTAGGAGTATGTAGAGGAGAGTGTTCAGATCTGACATACATTTCCAGATGTTGGCTGTGGAAAGGATGGGAGTTTCAGCTGGGATTCTTCTGTGGTTTTTTAATGTTTCAGTGAGATATATCAATAGCTTTAATACAGAGCTGAAGGAGATTTCACTGAGAATCCATGTGAAGCAATAAATAAATCACAGGCTAGAAATGGTCCTGACCATCCTCTGCACCACGACAGGAGCCGCCATCATTTCTAACCTATTCTCAGTGAAACCAGGATGGAGATCTCTCAGTCCGAGTAGGAAGTATGTATCCCAGTTAATCCCAGACACTGCAAATCAATTACAAATTAAATAGCAGCTTTCAGGGCTATCTAGGGGGTATATTTGTTATGCTGAGAAATTTTCATTTCAGCTAAGAAATGAAAATTAATCATCATATTTTAAAGCAGTAGTATTAAAGTGCCATGATTTCAAGGGTTTTCCAATATTAGATAGTACCATCAAAGTTGATCATGAACATGGACTGTCCATCGTTGGGCTGTAGTGAGGGGAAAATGCTTGTGGGTGGGAGTGTTGGATCCAAATGTTATCAGAGACCAAAGCTCATGGTAAAGCAGAGTTATGCATGTGGCACACTGAACAGGGAAGATGGCAGGCCCCAGTCACAAAATACCTCACCTCTGTTCTCCAACAGGGTTAAGCACATGCTTACTTTTGAACACATCAAATATATTTTCCTTAATGTTAAACATGCTCCATGCTGAAGTGCCAAGGAGTGGGCTGAGATTTTTGTGTGCTACATTTCCACTCCATTTTCTCTTCTGAAAAATCTTCCACAGAGATTTCCTATTGGCAGTCCAAGGGCTTCCATGCCACTTAATTTTGTGTCTCTCACTTAGCTGGCTAAATTGGGAATGCAGATTTTACTAAGGAAGTAAGATATCCTGACCTACCTTCAATGAAGCTATTGCAAGGATAAACACCTAAGATATTTCTCTAAATTCAGCAGTATGAATACAAGCTGCATCCAGAAAATGTCCATGGAAACATATATATCACAAACCTAGTGTCAGTCTGGAGAGAGCATTTGCCTGCAGAAACACCACTTATTTCATAAACCCACCAAAGCTGAAGAGTGCCATAGCAAAGGTGATGGGTTGAAGCATTTACAGCAAAGTTGGCAAAATGCAATACGTAAAACAGTAAGAAAGGACAGATACCAACTAGTGTGAACAGCAACATGCCACAATAAGTGACAGTCCTCGGATCAGTGCACGGCACAAGTCAGGGCCAGATCCAGACACATACACCATGAAACACGGCAGATCAAACCACTGTCCTCCTACTGAAAGAGATGCTCCCACCATTTCAGCAGCCTTCTGTCAACATGGGCTTGTCATCTGTTTCAGCTACCCCATGGATGGGGAGATACCTGCCCTGTGTGCACCAAAGTGAACTCAGCTGGTCTGGGGCAGACAGCTTGGTTCATGTCCACTCCAGCAGAAAGAAGATTCTCAGATGACTCTGAGGAGTAGATACAAGGTGGTGTAATGGGAGGCAGCACAGGAGGAGGTCAGTAAGCAAATAACCACATGTGTTCTCACAGTAAAGAAGTGACTCTTTCTCTGCACTCTTCCTTAATGGGAAGTGACAGCTAGAAGAATCATTACCAGAGATCCCAACGGGGGCAGTACAATGACAGGGAAGAAGGTCATTGCCTTAACATTGTGCCCAATGTGGCTTACAAGCAAATGAGATACAAAAGAAATGAAATGAGCTGACACCTACTTAGTCTCTTCAGAGAAGAATATTTACTTGGGTTTGTCTTGACGGCAGACTCATAGGATGGTGGGAGGTGAGAGAGGTTCTGGAAGGACCGGGAGAAGGACAGGTCATAGGGTTCGGTGGCAGAAGTAAGGATGTTGTTCATCCGTGGCTTGTCTGAAAAGAAACAACAAAGACATGTCTACAGTGTGCACCCAATGAAGCTGAGAGAGGCAAGCCTTTCCCACAGACTCTGGCAGGGAGAAGAGCAGTACCTGAGCCAGCCTCAGTGACAGGCTGCGGACATAATTCAAATGGGCACCAGCTGAGCAGTGAAAAATGGATTCTGTGGCATTGCTTCCTTGTCCACAGTGATATGGACAGAAGCAAACTTGTCCTCAGAAGCACCTGGGCCAACCAGCTCTCCTCAAAGCAGGATGAGGTGTCTGGCAGTGAGTCACCTCACTTACGATGGAGGGCTGTGTCGTGGTGCTGTGGATGGGCCCCACTGCAGCGTGCACGAGTTCAGGCAGTGTTACTTACCTTCACCCCAGCAAGCTGTGCTTTCCCCACCATCAGAGACATGGAAAGGAGTCTATGGGGTTATTTTTAACTGAGGCTGATGACGAAATCGCTCTCTCATCGCACCGTATTTCTGATTAATGCTTTGACCCTGGAGGCTCCTGGCAAAGCCAGTCCATAGCCCCAGGGGTTCTGGTGGGCTCTAGAGATGACCACACTCCCCCCCCTGAGCTGTGGGGTACACATCTGCGTGCAGTCAGAAGGCAAAGCAAGGTTTGAAGAGGTTCCTGATGCAGGGAAGGAGGTGCCATCCCTGAGGAGCTGGTCTCTGAGGGAGTCCCCAGCCAGTGTCAAAATGCCCACTGTCAGGATGCTGATGTTGAGGGCACTGTCAGTAAAGATTGGCACTGAGCATGAATGTTAAATTCAACTCCAGATAATCTGCAGTTTTGAAATCTTGTTCCGTTGCTCTAAGCTGGATGGATAAAGGTCTTTCATCAGCTCAGCCAGGGGACAGGGACCTGTTGAACTGCATTTAGAAATCCCAGGTGTTCAGATGTTAAAATAGGCAGGTACAAGAGTATAAAAATTGCAGGAGCTTCAAGGATGAGAAGCAAAGCTAGATCATATCATAGTGGGCTCTGTGGGAGTTTGCAGAAATGATGGGATTGCATAAGTCTCACCCAAAAGGCCAAGGAGGTGGACACTTTAAGTACGGGCTGAAAATAAAACCTGAGGGCTAAATTCTCTGATACAGGTGAGGACTGGCAGAATTCCCAAGTCCTGAGTTCCCACAGTCCAGCACATGGGGATGCAGAGCTGCCTCCACAACCTCTCCCTGTGTCTTTTCCTAGGTATCTTAAACCTCCTGTCACATACCTTCACATAGCACCCATGATTCCCAAAGATGGGCTGAGACAGTCTTGTCTTCCAGGGTAAAACTGCTCGTGATTCCCCAAAGCCAGTGTGGTCAGAGTGGCACTGCACCACTCAGCAGACTTATGTGCCCAGTCCTCAATTCAGAGACACCTGTGCCATTTGGGGTAAGACAAGAGCCTGAGTGATGTGGGACCTATCAGAGCCCTGAGGCCACCCATGTTTCAGAACTTGAATTACAACTACCATGTCCACAAACCCAGCTCTTGCTCCTTCCTGCCCCTGCTGTCACTGAGTGTATTCCACTGCACCACAAGCTTCCTCACAATGAAGCTTCTGCAGAACAAATCACAACAGTGCCAGAGTACAGCCATGAGTGAAGGAACAGCTTCCCCTCTCCTTGAGTACAAGTCTGGTGCCAACATGGGATACCCCAACTTTGTGTGAGCCTGCAGCGCTGCCAGCAAGGAAACTGCTCCATGAGGAACAGGGGCTTTGCCTGCTTCAGCAAGCGTCTGAATGCTGTCCTCTGGGCTCAAAACTGGACAGCCAATGTCAGCTCAGCTCTCTGCCAGAGCATCATTTCATTCCCAGGTCTGAGGGATTATGAGATACTTTCTTATGGAATTCAGAAAAGGTGAAAATTTCCTCTTAACAGTGCAATAACCATCTTGGTTAATAAACTGTTCTTTCCTATTGCTTATGTACATCTCTGCACTCCTGGAATAGGGTTATTGTCTGGCAAAAAGAGCATAGCTCCAAGTGAGCATATAGCAAATGTGTCATCTCTCTGAGAACATTATTTGCTTGCTGATGACTTCAATCCATGTCTAATAGACTGACTGCAGGATTAGGAAGTGCATCATATTCATCAGGGTGCTGGAAACAATTGATTAGATATTATCCAGTTAAGAGAGACTGTATTAGCATTGAAACTATGTCCCCACTCCTATTTATGCTTGTGTGGCAAAGACCCTGGGGTAACGTCTCTTTACGAATTTCTCAGCCAGAACCTGTGTCTAATCTCCATTTTGCATGGAGGCTTGGACATGCTGAAATAAGCCCAGTCATATGTACGGAATCTGCATTCAGTGCCAAAGCGGGAGCATTAATTGACTATTTGCATGAGGTGTGTGAAATTAAGTGTACACATTTATCTGATGAGCTTGTGCAGAATCAGGGCATCTGTGTACTTCTTTTTCCATTTAGTCAGGTACAAACTGTAATGATTTTGACAAATGAGAAGTCACCTTGAAATCCACTTCCTATTATTCAGGAAAATAAGGGATAAACTGAAATGACCAAAGATAATTTCGGATGACTTTTGCATAATGTAGTTTGTGGGCAGGATCAGAGAAATGAGAGACTCCAGTAAGGAGAAATATCTTCTGCAATTTGTATTCTGGGACCAGTGTAGCAGAAGATTTGCAGTAGTTCTTCACCCCTGTAATGGATTTGAGTCATGTTTCTCTCAGGCATCTCTTCTTTTCGTTTATGGTGTTTGTTGGTTCCTATAGAAGATGCAGGACATAATTAATGAACAGGGTGTAAATAAAAAGATCTCTGCATTCCCCGTGAGGCAGCTGAGGTTGTACACTGCTGTTATCCAGCATTCCACTCATTCCAGCCCAGTTCTGTATTCTGGCCAGTGGGAGATGACTACTGAAAATGGAAAACACCCCATGGTTACAGGGATTACTTTTGAAAGTCAATATTGGTGCACAACTTCCTCACCACCATCCTGCAGCCATGTGCCACTTAATGCCTCTCTGATACATCATGCATTCTGGGCACAATTTGCAAAGCTCTTTGGAGAGGGAAATGAAGGTAATAAAGCTCCTGTAGCACATAGCACATACATCAGAGTTGGGAGCATCATCCAGCAGTGTCATTTCTCTTGTTTTTCAGATTGTCTGTGCTACAGCCTCCAAGCAGCCACATCTTTTTACAGCCAATGCAACATCTTAAAATTCTGCCAGTGTCTCTGTGATTAATTCAGCAGAAGGGGCTCAACTCTGCAGCATTCCCTCATCCACTGAGCATCAGCGGTTTCACAGCACTCTGACCACAGTACCGTATTGCTCTAGCCAGTGGTGGGGCTGGTATCATGGCACGGCACTGCCCAGAACTCATGAGGCTGCACAGTGTTTGCACTATACACTTGGGAAGGTAGCCGGCATCTCTACAGAGAAGCTCTTCCTTTGCAGATCTAGGACACGTACCAAGCAAGAACTTTGCATTTCTTCTGTTTTATAAGCTAGAACTCTTGAGTGAGTCCATACGTCGTTGTATTTCCATAAGAACCAGGCTCAGAAGGTCTCCATTCAGACCATGCTCTTGCATAAGAACTTGAGAAAGTGCTGCCCTGGAGCAGAGTGTCAGAGCTTTGCACTCATTCTGCACTGCTTGCACTGATGCCAGGGAGACATGTTTCCTGATGTATCTTGTATCCTGAACTGGATATATGGCCTGCAGTGGGCATGTCACCCCCATGGAGGTCAGGGTCTGCAGCTCCCTTTATGCATTGGGGATTGCAATTACAGCTGAGTGGACATATAGATTCACTCCTCTTCTGTATGCATGCACTCAATTGCTGTCTGATCTATGAAAGAGAGGAAGCTACTCTAAGGTGCAAAAGAGCCTCATTTCACTGTCAGTCTTTCACAAACCTTCTGCAAGCACATGGCTCAGAAGCAGTTTCAGGATCTCTAAAGCTGGACACTTGTGTAGTGGACATCAGACCTGAAGTCTACTCAAAATGTCTTGCTTTGCCTTTGTTCTTGGAAGGCTATTTCTGTTTCAAACTGTGTTTACATGAGGGGCAGCACCTTTCATGTACAAGGACAGGAAGAGAGGATACCCAAGACAAAAAAAAAAAAAAAAAAAAAACAACAAACCCACCAAGAAAGTGAATTTATGGCAAAGTTTCAAACGAAGCTCAAGTGGCAAAAGGGATGTGCTCCATATTTGCATAGGAGCCTGCACATATGTTGTGTGAATTCCGCAAGACATTTCAACAGATGCCTTTTAAAACATTCACCCAGAGAAAGCAAACAATGTCACCTAGAATCTGATACAACCGAGCCTTCTGCTGCTCAGCTTCAGCTCAGCATTGCTTCAATCCTCTCTTAAAGCATGCACTGCTCCCCCTGCACTGCCTTCTGCTCAGCCACTTGAAGGCTCAGAAACAAAGTCTCTGATTCTGATGCAGGCTCTTTCACAGGACTGTGTTCCTCAGGAAAATCTGGTGGTAGCTGATGACGTTTGGTTGCCTTCTTTGCCAAGGCTTAGCACATCCTGAGCCATCCTGGAAGTGACATACGGTTATAGCATGCAAAGAACTGATGTGAACAGACTCCAATCACAGTTTATAACATGCATCTTCTGTGTTTGCGGAGGGAATGATCTGTGTTTCCACACTTCTTTTTTTACGTTACAAACACTGCTATTAACAATCTTCTGCATCTGTCATGAAGAGCCTCAAAGAGGTTTATACATTTCCAGGTCAGATCCTCCGTGGTGTAAGTCAGCAGCTCTCCAGTGAGTAGCTGCCCTCATTCATAGGAGCTGAAGATGTGGGATTCTAAATTCAATCGGTGATAAAAAAACTTTGCATATCAGGATGGTGCTAGGATTACGTCTTTCAGGGCTCCTGACTGAGTATGGAGCAGCAATCCGAAGGGGTAAGATGTAGAGAGGATGAAGCACACCAGCACATCGCACGATGATTCCTTTAAATGCTACAATATATACACACAGCATAATAATATACCTGAATCATATTACCCAGTGGCTATTAACATGAAGATGCTTCTGTACACAAGGCACTTAACTGAACTGTTTTACATACTGCAACACAGGGCAAGAAGAATAATGTTGCCAATTAGGATGAAAGGAGAAACTGCAGAAAGTAGAATTGCACTTGGCAATCACTGCAAAAGACAAATTAATTTTCCCTTGAGTTTGCTACCTTTTCATGGGGATGCAGAAAACAACACCACATGGCTCTGGTGCCAGAGCTGCCAGGATGTAGGACTATGGAGATCTGGGACCAGGACTCCTTGAATTTGAGGCTGTGCAATTGAAAACTGTCAGCCTGTTAACTCCTTCCACCTCTGTGAGTGCCTCATGCTCAAGGCTTGACATTGCATGGAAGAGAAGCTTGTTCAGAAAGGAAAATGCATCAGTATTTTTGGTTCTGGCAGCAGACAAGCAAGGGGAATAATCCACAACTAGCTCTAGCCCCTGAGAGAAATGAATCTGCCTCAGTCCTTTGGGGCTAGGATGAGGCATGAGTCCCAGACAGGCTGAAGACAGTGCAAGGACCACCACAACCTTCTGCCATAGTCACAGTTATCCCCACACTGACAGCACCTCCAGCAGTGCAAATGGCAATGCCCTCCTTGACCTCAGCAGTTTTACATGCTCTGGTTTTCATGACGCTGTGATTTTTCCTCCAGAACTTCTCCAGAACTCCTCCAGGTCTTCTTCAGTGGTCTCACTTTCACTAGGATTAGACACATTGCTTCCCCTTGCAGTGCCCTTACACTGCTTCCCCTTGCAGGTCTGAGATCTGCTTCTGTACGAGGAACCTAAGGACAGTGTCAAAGCTATTAAGCCCTTTGCTTAAATAGCTGCATCGTCACAGAGAGAATCAGGTTTCTCCCACTGGTGAGGATGGAGACACAATTACACCACAGTTTTAATCCACCAGCCTCAGTGTTATTTGCAATAGCCACTTGGTAGGTGGAATATGGGCCATGTCATGGGTGGCATAACAGGATTCATCTGCAAGTTAAGGCCTCCATACTCAGCAGCTGAGCTGCACCTCAAGCTGGGAGGCTGTATTAGCCCTGCCATACTGAGACCATGAAAATAATGATTTCTTTGTCCAAACCCATAATTTATTGAGTCTAGAAAGCAAAGACAATTGCACTGAGCACTTCAAAGGATGTTGCCATTAAAGTCCTGTATCTGTTCTCAGCCCCAGGCTGTTCTCTCTCCCCTACTTCACAGACTAAAGGTCCTTTCCAACCCTAACTATTCTATGATTCTAAGATCAGCACACACGTCATCAGAGACCAGTCCCATTGCTTAAGTCCAACCATAGCCCCAACAAACCAGTACATCCCCTCCACAGAGGTTGGCTCTGCACTGTAGGACATTGTTAGCAACTTCTCAGGTCAAGACAGGTGGATGGTGATCTCGATTCACTGGTGACTTTGCTCCATTGTGCTTTGTAATGGTGTATAGCTCCAAAATACACAACAATCTCTGTACTTTGCTACACAAAGCAGCCAAATCTGAACTGGCTTCCTCATCACAAAGTCAGTTTGTATGCACCAAAAAGCTGTGACTATGTTGTCCTGTCCTGGCAGATTACCGGGTTCATCTCTCTTCCAGGTTTCATTAAAGCCCTGCTGCTTTGCAGGAAGAGCACTGTACATAATGTGTCTATTTGTTCTGCAGGTTATATTCTAGGGATCTGATTATCTTCTAATTTCCTCACATATATTTCTACTGGGGATAAATCTAATTTAAACAGTCCTTAATTGTTATGATTTTGTAAACAGCGTCTTAAACACAATAGACACAAAACTCTTAACAAATTGCTGGAGGAGATGTGACAGGGTAGGGAATCATCTTCATATCCTCTGGGACTGTCCCAAATTGAAGCTTCTGGTCTGATGTTACAAAATTATTTCAGCGATATATCCCCCAAAAGCCCTGGTACTGCGTGGGAAGGAAGATGCCCTGGATTTTGAAATGGAGAAAAGAGGAAGAAGGAAGTAAGGAAGAAAAGAGATATAAGAGATATAAAAAGTAGCTTAAGAGAAGCAGAAGGATTCACATACATGAATATATAGAAATGTGATTAAAGTTCACACAGGTACAGCTGTAGCATTGCCTCAGAGCAAACCCAGACATCAGCTATGGAAAAATACTTGGCCAAATTAAAACCTTGAAGTGAAACGATTTGTTGCTTATAGTGGTATTTCTCAGATGATTATCAAATGCAATGAACTGACATAAAAATTATGGTATGAACTCCCTACTAACTGTATTATTTAGCAATGTGCTTGTGATTTATCTAGATGTAAAAAATGCTTATACAAGACTCTCTAGGTTCCCATAATTAAATATGCACTAAAGAGGGTGAAATTAAACTCCAGTAGCAGTAAAAAATAAAGCAATAAGCTTTACACAACCTGAACCCAGGCAGTCAATACATATTCCTGTTACAGCCACTGCTTCATTGCCTCAGTTCTCGTTTGTGCCCTTCGCTTTTTTTACATTTTAATTTTGGTTTTCTTTTTATAATAGGAAAATAAATGCATGTGCTTAATTTGTATAAAGACTGAATATCTAAGCGAAAGAAACCAGTGTATCAAAGGATTTACCTGCTTTCACATGCAAAACCTACTGTGCTTAGAAACCGGTACTTGAGCACTCACATTCACCTTTTACACACAAAATCACTACATTTTGTGCTGTTGAATTCTTCATTTGCAGCTGAAATCTGCAGCTGCTGGAGAACAAAAGTCAGGAAACCCACATCAACCTCATGAACTCAGAGGAGCTAAGGTCTGAAGTTTGTCACTGAATGCAGAGCTCAGGCTGAGGTTTCTAAAGGCCTGTAGATACCCTTAAAATGGGATATTCAGTGTCCTAGAAGTGAAATAGGTACATGAATAGAGTGACACCAGAAGGAGGTTGACAGACTTCTTTCAGATGTGGGAATTTCCGAGTTAGGCTGGCTAATTCAGAGCCCTCAACAACAGTGGAAATGAAGTCCTGGTATTGCAAACCATGGGTTGAAGGACTCACTTGCCTCCGTCATTTCTCTTCATCTCCTTTGGAAATTGCCTTCCCCAACATATCTCATTTTCCAAACCCAGGACAGGCACATGTTTCACTCCTCTGCAAACCCTCTGTGCCAGCCAGGTGAGGAGAAAAGGGAGACCTTCCCTCTGTGCTAACTGCTGCAAACAGCACTATGCTAATTAAATGATAGCAGCCTGACAGAACAGATTATATGTGATCCCACCATTAATTAGTAGTTATTCCTTCCTGTATCAGAAGAGTTCAGTGTAATCACATCAGTGGTCTCACATGCATAACCCACTGCCAATGGCTGCCCCACTGCACATTGGCATCACTCCCTACATTATGATCCCATCATAGTTCCCAAAACCTTTGGAGAAACAAACGGGTTGGTGCCATTTGCTTTATTTTTGCACAGGACTAGCCTGTACAGGAAGGGGAAAGCGAAGCAAGGGGGACTTGGCTTTCATCCTTCCTCGACAAGGAGGTGTCCTGCAGGGCCCTATGTCTGCCACAATGCTCAGTCCCAGGGTTGTATGAGTTTGTAGACACATTGTAATGGAAATTACAGGAGAAGGTAAGAAACCTGTGAAGTTCCTATGATGGCAGGAGATGGGGACCGATCACCAGCTCAGAGCAGCTGAGCTCTCATCCTGACAGGTCTTCCAAGTTTCAACAGCTTATGCTTCCCTTCATATATACTAGGCCAAGTGCACCCTTGCTGTGTGAGGCAGCACTTGGGGAGGCTGTAGGGAGCTCCTGCAGGCATGGGAGGGATTTTCTGACTGTTCAGTCTGCAATGCTGTTTGTTTGGCATGTCACCTACAATTGCTGCCCTGATTGCTCTGCTCTGGTAGCCTGAGAACCTTTCTCTGGTTATTTAACTTCAGCATACAGTGAACCGAACACAAGTTGCGTGCAACTCAGGGCATGTCTTGAGCCTCATGCTGCTCCTTACAGGTGTTTCACTTCATGACGGGTCCTAGAGACAGGCTAAGGGACAGAGCCTATGAACATAGTGCTCAGAAAGACAGCTTCTGTCCACCTACAACTCTACAGCATCACAAGAAAATGTACCCCATGTCCTACCCTGGAAAGGGACAATATTAAACCTGTTGCATTGCTGAGCTGTGTCAGAATCTGAGCAGTAATTATAAATATTGCAGTATTTTGATGACTTAGTTGAAAAACCCAAATAACTTTTATACACTCGCCAAGCACTGGAGCACCAGCACACATGAATATAAACAAAAGTATCTCTGACTATCTGCATAAACTAGAAATAAAGTATCACCCAAGAATAAAGTCTAACTCTGAATCATACAGTTGTTTGTAGTCAGATCATTCAAGTCATTTTGTACAACCAAGCTATTAAGATACAGTAAATGCAAGAAATGAGTGCAGAAAGAAAAAAAAAAGGTGAAAGTTTCTAATCCAAGATCTCTGTAGATCTGCTTTGATTTTTGTCTTTCAAGTGCATTAAAAAGAAAAGCATTTGTCAGGGCCAGAGGGAAGTTATCTGTTTTAGCACATAGTACTTTATGTTACTGAATGCAATAGGGACCTGATGATGTGATGGAGCTGCATTAAAATGTCAGGATAGAGACACAGGTAAACAGGACTCATTTGGCTCTGCTGGGGCAGTTCTCAGAACCCAGAGTATGCTAGATGTGAAGAAGAAGTAGACCAGAGAGAAGACAATAAATTTAACCCTATTATGCCACCTTTTCCTCTTCTTTTTAAAATCAGCAGTCTGAAGAGCATTTGAATCTGTTGGTTCACGTTCAGTACTCCTGTGTTAGTGCCAGGTTTAAAGCTGACGGTGTTTCTTCTTAGTTCTGGGGGACATGGAAAAACACCCAATCCCTAAAACCGTAGACTTACAGCTGAAAGTAACTTGCAGGCTGAGGAGCTGCCTGACCCATCCTCTAGGAAGGAAAAACTCCAAAGGTTTTAGGTGACCTTTTCAAGGTCAATTGCTCTCCCACCCTTTTTTGCAGCAAAGAAACGTGGAAATTCCTATACAAGTACACAACCGATTCCAGAATAATAACCAAGGTGAGGTTTCAGTATTAAAAACAAATATCAGAAAAATATAGTAACAAACACAGAGATTCAGAGCTGCAAGAAGTGTATATCAAGATGAGATTTACCCATCCCTTATTGGTTCCTCAGCAGAAGGAAGTTTCCAGCTACAAATCCTGGAGGAATATATCACATTCAGAGGGTAAAGGACGCAGGGAAGAACAAAGACAAGACCAAAACAAGGTAGCAGCAGAAGAGGAAAGAAAGCAGAGAGGACTTGGGGGGAGTCATTCACAGGTTGGACTGATTGCACAGAGACAGAGGGAATTACTGATTTGGATGGCAGTGACCAGTCTGAATTTGGATGGAGGCAGAAGGCTGCAGGTGATATGACTGTGCAGTTTGTGATTGCTGTGATGCTGGGAGGGACTTGCTGCCCACATTCAACAGCTGATAGTGGGACAAGGACATCAAAAGAAGGAGGGAGCTAGGGCAGAGAAGGCAGAAGGGCTGGAGGACAGGACTGAGCAGAGAGGAGTGGGGTTTCTGGCTATAGAGGAAGCGATGGAACATCTCCAGGCTGGGAAGAGAGAGTGGAAACAAAGGGAAAAACAAATAGTATCTTTAAATAGTATCTGATCCCTTGAAACTGGCTAAAGGATTACATGGGGCATCCCCAAGTTTATTATATCAGGAGGGCTGGATAGAGAAGTGCCAGTAAGTGTGCTGAACCATGTGCAGAGCTAAGGCAGATAAAAAGTGTTTTTCCAGAGCTCAGCAGGAGCACTGTCAGAAGGGATATTAACACACATGAAGCTGCTTGGGTATGAAGACCAAACCTAGAAAGGCTTCAGAAGAGCTCTGGAAGGGCTGTCCTCACCCTTTAGAGGGTTGACCAGACAGACTATATGGTGGTAACAGGATGCCCCAAACATCCCCTGAGGTGTCACTTCTGAGGCTACAAGGATAGGTCTGTGGTGGGTGTAGGGGCATGAAAGCTGCTCTGGATTTCTTGAAGTTCCCAGGTTCAGAGAAATGTCATGTGTCCACAATAAAATAATGGGAATTTGGAAGGATGTGATAGCAGCCACTGGAACTGGTTGAAAAGGAGGCACTTCTCTTTATGAAAATAGGCAGGGGGAGTCCTGAATCTCTTCATGGTCTTTAACTCTCCTGCATACTAGAAGCTGGAGAGACATCGTGCAGTGAATGAGGGGCCTCAGCAGATTATTCCAAATGGACCCATGCATGTATGGACTGGACAGCTTGGATTTAGCTATGAACCCAAATTGTGGCTGTGTACTGTTATGCCCAAATCATGTCATCTTAGGAGCCCTTGCCCCCTGTTCACTGTCCTTCTAAACTATCTTAGAAATATGCACGAGCAGCACTGTAAGTTGAGCAGTTTGGCTGACAAGGTGGACTTTTTATTGTCAGTTGTCATTTTTATGGTCTTGGTTGCATAAATCTGGCAGCACCTTCCTGGTGTGGAAGGGAGAAAGGAACAATCAGACACGGGGAAACACAAGGGTGACAGGTAAAGTTATAAAAGACAGCCATATTTCATTGTGAACACTACTGTAAAATATGGTCCTGTATTTAATGTTAATGGAAACCATCATTCATGCATCATTGCCATAGGAACATTTCTATTAACATTAAACATTCTTTGGTACCAGTAAATGCTACTGGCTGGCAGAGGAAAGTTACAACGTGTGTAATTTTGCTCTTTGTTTTCTCTTACCATGTGTAGGTGTCTGGGTGGCACTGTTTAGTATCAGGTGATTATAATTTTGCTCTTGGTCATCTGAAATTCACAGAAAAAAAACAAAATCCCTTTAAGAAACAGAGCTCAGCATAGCCACTGATCTGCAGATGATAATTACAGCTCACAGCATTCACAGGAAATCTCAGCATGATTAAAGAAAGGAGGAGAAAAATGCTTAAGAAAGCAGAAGAGTCTTTTATGTAGCTCACTTAGAATTCCAGATGCAAGACGAGCATGATAATGGGAAACTGCTCCCCTTGCGCTGAGCCTGCAAATTAGAGTTATCTGCAAAGGTGAAGAGCATGTCCAGACAGGAGCAAACCACCGCTGGTGTGTCAACATCAGTGGTATGTTCCTGGGGACTGTAGGAACCTCACAGTCCCTACTCCACCTCCATCCAGCATGGAGGTTTTCAGGGCATTAACCCCAACCACACGAAAAACAGACGCCCTCTGTGATCACAACCTCAACAAAAACATCCAGTGTGAGTACATGGAAAGATGAAATAAGTGGCCTCATAAATGAGGGAGGTGGAGTTAAATAGTTGCACATTTCCTTCCCCTGAGAAGTGAGAATGCTGTAAGATATGGTGCATTCAGTCTTAAATGCATCGTGCTGCAAAGCAAGAGTGATCAATGGCAGGACAACTGCTACCATTGTGGTTAGTAACTACTCTTTGGGTTGGAAAACAACTTTCTCACTGTAATAAAACCATTAGATAAGCAACTGCTGATAAATTTCTGTCATCTTTACTTTCCAGATAAATCTTCAATAAGAAATGAATTCTTTGACTGAATCTTTACAACCCATTATGGAACTGTAGCAATATAGGGTGAGAAGAGATTCCAAGGAATCTTGCATCTCATGCTCTCCCAGTGCAGGATGGACTAGTCTGATACCTTGTCTGCTATTCTTAAAACCCTGTCACCAATATTTCACTTTCCCCCCAGAAGATATGTTTCATTAGGTCTTTCTTACTGCCTTTTAGGACAATTGTTTCTTTTCTGTCCAGGAGGGACATGGGGAAAATCTCCTTTGTTTCTGCAACAGCTCTTTATGACAAAGCTCTTCCTATGTGTTCCCTTAATTTTATTCTTCAAGATAAACAATGCCATATCCTTTATGCTTCCCTATAAAACTTGCTTTGCCTTTGATTACTGTTATTCTGGCATCTTGTGCTCTCTCCAATTGACCTTGATCATCCTCAAATCTGGAATACAACATGGGATATGTTTCTGGGAAGAGACCTTGCTAGTATAGAGGTGAGTGAATGGATTTTTCTCAGTAATTCACTCTTCTTCACAGAAACTTGCACCATCTTTTTCTTTTCTGGTTCATGTAAAGTTTATGATTCTCTGTCATTCCTTACTGCTTTTTCAAAGAAATGCTAACTGTCCAATGGGCCCTCAACAAATACAAGGCTTTTTAGCATTCCTGTTTCTGTCCAATATGTGGCATTTTTCTCCATTTAATCAATTTATTTTCAGTCTATTTCTCCAATTTTTCAAGAACATTTGAAATTCTAATCCCACCCTCTAATATATTCCTGGTCATCCAAGCTTCATATCGTCTGCAAATTTAGTAAGCAAATCCCTTTCCACCTGTAAAAGAAAAAAAAAAAACTAAAAGCAGAACCACATCAGTCCATCCTTCTGATATTTAGCTAACTTTTAAGTTTAGACAGCTGTTATGGCATCTACCCCATAGAGGTTCATTAAGAACATGCATCTCAACTTAGTTTCACATTACTTTCCCAGAAGCCACTGAAAATCTTTCTAAGGTCATGTCCCTTCATATCAACCATTAATCCCTGGCCACAAATCACAGTAAAAAAGTGAAACTAAGATTAGCTTGACATGATTGGTTTCTGATAAGTCCATGTTGGTTGCTTCTTTATCACACTGGAAACTCATTTTCCTGTGCAGTATGTCGAATGTCAGTGTACAGCCAGAGTTAAAACCAAAGGTTATTTATTCAGATGACAACAAACTGGACACATTGGCTTACTTTTCCGTCTAGAAAAGAGACACTCATTATATACACAGACAGCTGAAATATAGAAAGGTATTAATCTGGTTAGAAGTATGTGATGAGCAAACCTTTAAATGAGACCAGGTTAATGTAGGTACCTGAAGTGCCCTTGAATACATTGCCTAAGTTAGAATGTTCCTTTAGATCCTCCATTCCTGCTTACTTTTAGCCAGCAGTAACCACTTTTGTCACTTAAATTTGTGTTCCTCCACATAGTGTAACTTCACTTCAGTCTGAAAACTGGATCAGAGCATGGGTGAGACAAATAAGACACTGGAATGCCTTTAACTGTCCATAGGGATTTTCAGAGATATGTTATCAGATGGGACTCTTCATCCAGTTTCCAGCAAGCATGATACAGAATGCCACTCATCAATTTCTGCATTAGGTTTTAACTATTTCTGGAGTTCAAATAGACTTTTCAGTAGTAAGATTATATAATGTGTATGTGATGGAAAGTCTGATACACGTCTAAAAGAAATAGCCACAGTATTTTTAGTCTTCGTTACCAAACCCCACAATACACTCTGGATCTTAACTGTATCAACTAGCTTCAACTCCACAGAGTTGTGTGTGTCTCTCCTGTACTAGGGAGCTCATTACTGCTCCCAGCACTGCAGGTGTTTCTCACCAGTACTGAGCAGAGGGGAAGGATCACTCCCCTTTACCAGCAACACTCCTCCAAATGCAGTCTAGGATGCTGGTGGCCTTCGTTGCCACAAGGGCACACTGCTAGCTCATGTTCAACTTGGTGTCCATCACGTATTTTGGGTTATTTTGCCCACCATTTATTGCCTTATTTATAAGTTATTAAGTCTATTTTCAAAACTAGATAGTGAGTAATGAGCCTGTTGTGCAATTTTATGACCTCTCCTTGACATTCACAGTTGATAAGTTCATTGAGCAGGACTAAATTGCTATACATTTCTCTCTTGAAAGCCTTACAGTGTGAAATGTTTCCCTAGGAGGTCACCATCTTTCTACATGCTTTGTATTGTAGCCTGTGGCTGCTGTGCTAGTCCCTCTGTATTTCAGGCAGGTGTAGGGCTGCAGTCATGGAGGGTAGCTAAGGACAGCAAGGACTTCCAGCCCGGCTCCAAAAAAGCTACATTTACAAGGCAAGTCACAGAAAACATCCAAACATCCAAACTGTTTGTTTTCTTCCAGACTAATGTTGCTTACACACTACAGGAGCTGACAGATAAAAGGTTATGCAGAGATGGAGACACTTGCGTGTGTGAAAAGCAAGCACTTAAAACGGTGGCTGACATAACATGAGCACATTCATTGCTCCTGAAGGGAAACAACAATGGTTTCTTTCTCCTGAAAACACTGAACACGCCACTGCAGTCACTTATTCTCTCAACCTTGTTCCTGGGTGAAAGTGAAGTATGACTTCATTGAGGACACTTACACCCGCGTCTACATGAATAGGAACTATTGCCTGTTTATTCTAATCAGCTTTCCATTTCCCACCAAGTACTTTCCATTTCCCTCTCCCTTCCCCTTTCTCTTTGACTTTCCCTTTCTCTTTCCTTTTCCCTTTCACCTTCTCTTTTCTTTTTTCCTTTTCTTTTCCCCTCTGTTCCCCTCCTCTTCCCTTCCTTTTCCTCTAAATACCTCAGGTGCTTTGAGACTACTGCTTAAGAAATGGCATTCAGAATAGTCAGACCCTGAATTATTGGCATTTTCAGGTGGCTGAGCTAATCAGACATCTGAATGCAGCACTGGGTTTCATTTACCACTTGTGTAGCCTATTGTAAACACTTTCTAAGCAATAAAATGTTTTACAATGATGACTGAGCCTTCCAGCACCTCTTCAGGTTTAACAAGATAATGCTGTTAATTGTGAAGTGCCAGTTAAGTTGAAGCGTATCTATTGTAGAGACAAGAATTTGAGTTCAAAGCTATTTACTAGAGAATTCCATTAGGGAATAAAGGATTCACAGTGCTCTGCGTTGCCAGACCACAATACCAAATTACTTAGCGCAGCTGGAGGAGTGATCAGATAAAATAATCATCAGAAAGAATGAGATGTTTTGCTGACAGATGTGAAACCAGTTCTCCCAATGCCTTTGCAGTCCAGGGGAAGACACATGGACACACAGGGGGTTTTAGGGCTTCAGTTTTCTTTTTTCCAAAGGAGTAAGGACAAAAAGCATTTCATAAGGATTAGGTATTAGGAAAAATTCTTTCCTTGAGGGTGTGCAGTGATAGGACAAGGGGGAATGGCTTTAACCTGCCAGAGAGGAGATTGAGATGAGTTCTTAGGCATAAGTCCTTCCCCGTGAGGATGTCGAGGTGCTGGCACAGGGTGTCCAGAGAAGCTGTGGCTGTCCCATCCCTCACAGTGTTGAAGACCAGAATGGACACAGGGGCTTGGAGCAAGCTGCTCTGGTGGAAGGTGTCCCTGCCCATGGCAAGGGTTTGGAACATGATGAACTTTTAAGCTCGCTTCCAATACAAACCAGTCTACAATGATACTATGATGGTCATGATCCCTCTATTAATTCCTAAAACACACACGCATTTTTTATGTCAAGTGTCATCTATTGATTGATTTCAAGAAGCTCAACCATCTTTTCCACAGAGGATGATAAAACATTAAACTATCATTTTTCCAGTGCATATGGAGAGTGCTTTATGGTCCTTATGGGGCAATAGCAGCTCCCTTGGCATCTCTGGGCAAGTCACAGTGACTGCCCACTGCAAATCAGGATCTGTTTCTGACAACCTGAGAACACCTTTGGTGGGCAACTGGAATCAAGCATCTGGATTGGCTCCAGGGGATGCTGCTGGACAGCCCTTCATCCCTTTCTTTAGAGGGGCAGGTCTCCTTATCTACTGAGGCGCCAATCTCAGCACTGACAGGAGCTTCAATTCCTTTGGTGAGAAATAGAGAGCTTTGGTTTTTGTCATAATAAACTGAACTGTCTGTTTCAAGATGGGAAGTCCCTGGTAACTGACAAAGAAAAACTTTAGTAATCCCCAAGGAGTTTCCATTGCATTTCTTATCCACGAGGTCCTTTTAAGAAACAAGGGGTTTTTTGCATCAACTTACCCCTTCCTTTGGTACTTGATTTTAGTCTTCTCTGGGGGATATTTTTTCAGTCTCAGGGATTTTGCGTGTGCTTATTGCTACTAAAAACTAGACTTATTGTGCTCTAGAATGGAAAAAATACCAAGTGTCAGAATATGGAAAGAAAATGCTGTATTTCTCAACCTGTCTTTCCTAATAAACTTCCTTATAAAAACTGAAAACAAGTATATTTTTAATATACGTCAACTATGTTACAGATACATGATAGTTCTGACACTATTTTGCATTACTTTTACAGTATTTATTGAAGTGCTGAGAACTACTCTGAAATCTACAGTTGACAGGACATGAGAAATGGACTAAACAGGAGCAAGCAGCCTATGAAATACAGTTCTTTGCCCTCTGGCTCTCCGGCGTTTTCAGCAGCCTCAGCATTTGCTGCCTTGAACCTTACTCCACAGCCAAGGTTTTCAGAGGAGGATGTAACAGGTGGTTTATTTTTCTGATGACAAGATAAGTGCTTGGCTAATGGAGAGAAGATTCCCTTTTAAGGGCTAACCTTCCAGAACACTTAAATACAAGGGACTTCAGGCTTCAGGAACTGAAAGACTTTCAGACACTGAGGAAAGGGGTGAAAGCAGACCAGAAACTGATCACAGGAATGTAAATACTTTCACCATGAAGCTACCCTTGAGCAAACTCTGGTCAAGCAAAGCTGAGCAGGGTGCCTTGGTGAGGGGATTGGGCAGCAACCCTCTGCCATGTAAAACCTTTTCCCATGAGTTTGGATTAGACAGGGATGGGGGCAGACGGCAGCTCCCGGCGCTTGGGGCCATCCCAGGGAATGGGAGAGGCTGAGCCCATGATTCTCTCGTAAGGGAGGTCTGGAGCCAGCCAGAACCCTGCAGTGCTTTAGCAGAGGTGATGAGCGTATGAACACTTAGACTAATAGATTGTCAAATCCCAGCTGTCTTCCATGTACATTAGCCAATAACTAATTACTTTGTATTTTTCTGCTGTGAGTATCCTACTTGCAGAGTGTTTCTGCACCTGGCTAATGATATCTGCACAAACTGACCCTAAAACAGGGACTGCAGCAAGGGGCACACAAGACAAAGACAAGAATGAAGCTACTAGTAAAGTCAGCATGTCAGTCATTAAAGGGCTTGGAAATGACAGATTAAAAACTGTCCCCAAACCCTTACTTCAGTATTCATTATGTCAGGTTTTCTACCATTCTAGCCTATTTTTCAACTGTAATACTGTGACTCATTCATTGAACAGGATACTCGGGGAATAAGGCAGCTCTTCAAGAGTTATTTTAATCCTCATTAAGTGGTGAATGGCCCTGTTCTTTAGTATGCCACACCATACAAATCCTGCACTGATTATGGAACTGTTATTTTCCATGCAGGCTTTCCTCTTGTGCTCATCCAAGCCTCACAGCTTCCAGACTCCCATTGCAAGTAGGATGAGGTCTATTAGCCCCAGGTTTAAGCTGAGCCAGACAGCAATTGTATCGACATGTGCAAAGGTTTTATTACTTTGAGGAACAGCTGTGGAACACTCAGGTCAGATTTTGCAGATCACAAAGGGAATTTTAATAGGTTTTTGCAAGCATAAATCAGATGCTGATTAATCACACCACTTCTGCGGGGACGGGAAGGCAGGTACAACTGTTCCTGGCTTACATGTGGTAGAAATGATGATAAAGGCAGGTGGAATCACTTCCCTGTGGCCAAGCAGTAATGTGAGGACTGGAAATGCTCCCCCAGCCCAGTTCTCCCTATCACATCCCTGTCAGCAGCAAGAGCACATCCTGCCTGATCATGGCTGTGGGGGCTTACCTGGGACTCCCTGGCAGTGGCAGGAGAGAATTCTGGTTCACTCAGATGCTGTCATGGGTTCAGCAGCAGCAGTCATTTTTCTTTAAGTAGCAGCTGGTGTAGCACTGTGTTTTGGATTTTCAGCTTGGGAACAGTGCTGATAACACCAGTGTTTATA